>PVKS010007450.1:0-72861 GCA_004027875.1 Aplodontia rufa | reverse complement strand
ATTAGAAACAATGATATTGCAGCCTTTGAGGGTAAATGGATGGTTATGGAAGAGATCATGATGAGTAAAATCAGCTTAACCCAGAGATCTAAGGGTCAATTGTCTCCACTCATCTGTGGAGGTGGGGTCTAGACCCTGGACAATGAGAAAGTTGGTCTAGTAGCATGAGTTAAATCCAGATAAGATGTAATGCTTTACAGTCTAATACTTTTTTTAGAGTTATAATGGGAAGGGGAAGGGAGGGATAAGGGAGGGTAATTGGGGGGGCACTCCTGGGGATAATTGCAATATCCAGAATATATACATATTTTATACACATTTTATATTATTTTGTTAAAATCTTGTAAGGTTGCTCAAAATAAAAAATTTTTAAAAAAGTCAGTGACAGTATTATTCACTTCATATATAAGTAATCTCAGTCTTTTTGGTCTTTGTGAATGTTAATCCATATTAGTTGTACAAATTAATTGGTTTCAGTGTGTAGTTTCAATTCATGCATATATCATGTTTTAATTGTATCCACACTCCCTACCACTCTCTGCCCTGCTACTCCCTCCTTCACCCACTTCTCTTCCTTAATAGTTTCCTCCTCTACTTTCAGCTCATTTTTTTTTTATTTCTTTCTTCTTGTTTTTTTTTTTTTTTCAGTTTCCACCTATGAAAGAAAACATGTGGTACTTGTCTTAGGATAACTGGATTTCTACCTGTGAATAATGGCTATCTTTTTTCTAACATATGTTTTTAGCATCTTTTTTGAGAATCAGATGAGCATATACATGTGAGTCTATTTCTGGGTCCTCTACTCTATTCCACAGGTTTTTATTTTTTTTTTTTTAAGAAAGAGGGAAAGTGAGAGAGAGAGAAACAGAGAGAAACAATTTTTATTTAATTTTTCCATGTGGCCTTCATTGTTCCTGGGCTTCATTCTGTGTGTGGGGCTGGGGTTTGAACTAGTATACTTGTGCATGCCAGGCAAGCTCTGTAACTGCATCCCACAGCTCCAGCCCTCTATTCCATAGGCTTACGTGTTGGTTTTTATGTAAATACAATGCTGTTCTTTGGCTACTTGGGCTCTTTAGAAGTTCCAAATAAATTTTAAGGTTGTTTTCTTTTCTAGTTCTTTGAAAATGACTTTGATATTTTAATGGGGATTAAATTAAATCTGTAGATCACTTTAGATAGTATATATACATTTCAACAATGTTAATTCTACCAATCTGTGAACATGGGTATCTTTCCACCTTCTAGTGGTTTTGTTCAATTTCTCTTACATGTTTTATAATTTTAATTGTAGAGGTCTTTCACACCCTTTATTGAAATTATTCCTAGAGCTTGGGGAATTTTTTTTAGGCTACTGTGACTAGAAAATGCTTTCCTGATTTATTTCTCAGTGATTTAATTATTGGTGTATAGAAAAGCTACTGATTTTTATTTGTTGATTTTGTATGCTGCTACTTTGCCAACTTTGTTTATCAGTTCTAACAGTCTTGGTGGAATATTTAGGGTCTTCTAAATATAGAGTCATACCATCTGCAAACAGTGATAATTTGACTTTTTCCTTCCCTATTAATATTTCCTCCCTCCCCATCTTTCTCTTTCTCCCTCCCTCATCTGATTTCTCTGGCTAAAATTTTGAATACTATATTGAATATCAATGGTGAGAGTGGACACACTTGTTTCATTTCTAATGTTAGAGGAAATGCTTTCCACTTTTCCCCATTGTATATTATGTTGACTACTAGGTTTTATCATATATCATATATAGCCCTTTTGTGTTGAGGTACAATACTTCTATACCCAGTTTCTTCAGGACTTCTATCATGAAGGAATGTTGAATTTCACCACAGGTTTGTTTCTGCCTCTATTGAGATGGGTGCATGATTTTTAGCCTTGATTCTACTTATGTAATGAATTGTTTTGTATTGATCTACATATGTTGAACCAAACTTATATCCCTGGAATGAAACCAACTTGATTTTGCATACAAACTTTTCTAAATTTCTAAGATACAAATCTTGAAGCAGTAATAAAACATCTCCCAGCAAAGAAAAGCATAATGGATTCACCACTGAAATACACTCAACTTCTAAAGAATTCACACCAACACTCCTCAAATTGGGAAACCTTCCAAAACTAATCCTACAAAGTCAGTATTATCCTGCTACCCAAACCTGATAAGGACACACACACACAACACACACACACACACACACACACACACAAACTACACAATATCCCTGAAGAAATAAATGCAAAACCCTTAAAATATTTGCAAACCAAATTCAAGTATTTTATTAATGATATTTTCATGTACTATTGCTTCATTGTCATTGTTTGTTTTTAATATCCTCTTGGTTCAATTTTGATAGGTCATATGAGCCACAGTGTTCCTTAATACATTGAAAGAAAATACAAGTCCTACAGAAAATTGCTTCTGATGTACATTTTTCTAGGTCATCAGACTCAAATCTGACTTAAAATGTTGCCTGAATTGAACTGTATCTTAAAAAGTTCTGGAAACATTGAATATTTACCCCTCCACATATGCAGAAAGCACTGACTAAAGCAATACATCTGGGCACAGGAGGGGGAATTGATTAGTCATAGAAATACTGAGCTCTTTAGTTTAGTTGTATGTTATAAACAGGCTTAGCCCATATGTGAAAAAGAATAACTAGGGGCTAAGTCCTCCAATTGAGTATTATCATATTTTACAGGAAAACAAGATGAGATTCATTAACACACCAAGTTCAGTTTTATTAAATTTTTATTGAATTGGATTTGAAGATTGAGAAATTGAAATTCTATAGTGTGAATCAAGAGGCATGAGTATATCTGTCTTCTCCAAAATATTTCGTTATCAACACTTCTACCTGCTGCAACACCTGAAATTGTACCTTTGGAAACTAATTAATCTACATTAGGCATCTTATTTCCAGGGGATATAACTAAAGGTCACTATTTCTAAGCAATTTTACATAAGGAGCTACTATTATAACATTAACTTACAAAGTTGATCTCTAGTGCCATGGCTAGCTGACAGCAGGGCTCTGTGTGGGGAGGAGTAGGGAATGGCATTCTGGAAATTTAAAAAGATCAGAGTAAGAGAAAGAAACTGGTCATTATTAGTTAAAGTTTCCTGTTAGCTGAGTGTTGAAATATACAATAAATCACCTTTCTGACATTCTGATTCTATTATTATGAGTTTCTTTTAGTGAATTTCCCTCCAATAAGCTACATTTATTCTACAACTTCGTGTTTTAAATGTGTTTCAGTCTTATGGGCTTACACAACTTGACACATGCGTGGCCAGTCTATTCATGGGTCCACGCAACTGCATTTGTATGATGGCAGTGCCAGTCTAGTTTGTGAGTGAGCATGTTGAACTCCTGTTTTTTTTTTCCTATGTGCTTCTAAAAGCTTATTTCCTAACTCAAAAATTATGGCATTAGAAATTCACAAGATGACAATCTCTCTAGTTAAGTAAGATCTGAATATCTGACCTTTCCCATATAACTTTCTAAATGATTGAAAGCAATATCGGGAAGAAGACAGCAAAATAAAACTTAAGAAAATGACAAAGTGCTGTGAATACAGGTTCAAAATAGCAATTGCACAAATACAGGAGCAGAGCAGACCTAACTTGGCAATAATTTATTTGAAAAAGATCTGGAACTTTTAATAAACCAGCTTAAAATGAGCTAACATCTGCTCCAAACTATATTAATGGCAGACTTGAATGTTTTAATTTAAGTATAGTGTTGCCAAGGAAGCAGTAATCTTTCTGTTATCGCCCTACCCTGATCAGCTTGGAGCATTGTGTTCCAGGTATCCTATTTTAGATGTTATCCATACAGCACTGTGGGTAAGGAGAATTCAAGAACTCATAATTAAGTGTAATAGTTGAGAGAATTTACTTTGTTTCACCTAGAAAAGATAAGATTAAATGAAAACATAACTGTCTATATATATTAAAATCATAGAGGATAATGTGTAGGTACAAAGTAAAAAAGACATAGCCTTATTTTAGATTATGTATGTATTGATTTCATTATAGTTATATTTTATACAGAAATAAGTAACATTATTAGGAGCCCAATATGAGATGGAGATCAAGTAGAAAAAAGAAACATGAACTTGGTAAGGCAGTTCTAGAAAAAATAAATAATTCTCTCCTGACTGGAGGTATCATTCAAGTCTCTTTTTGAGTCCTTATCTGTTAGCCAGGCCAACATTTTAAACAGCCAAAGGTATGTAGGAAGGTAGATAGATGATAGATGACAGAGATCGACAGATGATAGATAGATAGACAGACAATAGATAGCCAAAAATCGTTTTGGGAATTCTTAAGATGTTAGAGCCAATAGAAATCAGTTTACTTAATCTTCTGATAAAGAATTGAGGGCTGGGCTGGAGCGGTGGCTTGGCAATTAAGGTGCTTGCCTGGCATCTCCGAGTACACGAGTTCAAATCCCAGCACTACGTACACAACGAATTCTTGGAGCAACAAAAGCTACATGAAAAATATAACTAAATAAAAATTGATTCTCTCTTTCTCTGTCTCTGTCTCTCTCTCTCTCTCTCTCTTTCTCTCTCTCTCTCTCACTGTGCCTCTTAAAAAAAAAGAATTGAGGGCTGAGAAAAAATCAGATGATTTTTAAAGTTCACAATATAAATCACAGAGCTATGGCTTACTGATTTCCAATTCAGGGTAAAATTAATTCATTACACTAGCAAAGTCATTATTTAAATGATACCAGTGACATAGTTTTTTCCTCATTACATACAACATTAATTGTAGAAATTCCTCATTTATTTTTAAGTCACTTACCTAACTACCTCGATGATAGGAATACTACCAGAAAGCAAGCAAAAAGGCCTCAAAAATATGAAAATAGAAGTTCTGAAAATTTGTATACTGTACTTCTTAACTCCATACTAGAAGTCTCACTCAGGTCATTTATTCAGACACTAGGCCTAAATACCTAATCCTTGTGAGCCTTTATTTCCTCTTTCATTAAAGAAAAATAATAATGCCTACATCACTGGATTATTTAAAAATTAGATTAGGTATCACATGTGAATTGCTTATCTTTGTGCCTCACACAAAGAAGAGTTCCACAAGTGTCAGCCATTATTACTATTTACTTTGATTAGTTATGTACTGAAGATGTGACACAGTGCTTCTGGCTTCTGTAAGAATACAGAAAGGGACCTTTCATGAGGGGCCCAGATCAGAGTAAGAGTCTCAAACCAGTACATGGCAAGCTATCACCCCTTCCAAACAGTGGACAGTGAACAGTGATCTTTGTTCCCATAAGCCAGAAGTGGTGTGTGCCTTCTAGCCTCACATCACCAGTGCTCATCCTAGTACTCCACAAAACAAAGCTCTACTCACAGAAGAAGGGGAAGAAAAGATGTCCTTACACTGGTTGCTGAAGGAACTTTTGAATATTTACCAACTACATGGGAAATTATTTGGGGTCATGATTCAATGAGTTAAATCATGAAACAACATTGAACTTCTAAGAAGTGAGCAATAATATTTTATGTAATTATAGCTGTGTTTTATATTTTCAAAGTCATCATCCTAAGCATATCTTTTTAATTCTTTCCAAAAGCTTTTGTCCCAAGTGGCTTTTTCAAAATGCATTGTTCTCTACATAGTAATTAGTAAATAAGCACCTCTTTGGAATGTCAGAGCTATGGATGGATTCAGGCCTGCCTCTGCCATGAATGAAATCTGCGGCCTTGATCAAGACACATACCATCCCGTCCACTGCAACTGAGCTAAACTAACCTCTGATTCCACTTCTGACTCAGACTTTTCAATTGTTTGAATTCTATTGCTTCCTTAGAATGGAACCCATGCTTTTCTTCAGCACTGCAATATTAATCACATAGTATATCTTCTAAGTGAAGCACAGTGGCTTCTCTCATCACTCCCCTGCTTATCAGTAGCACCACTGCAATTCTAGTGTACTATAATCTCTAGGGACGGACAGCGTGAGTTTGAATCTTGTCCCTGCCCACTACTGCCTCTATGGCCTTAGGTATGTGTGTTTACCACATCATGCCTCGGTTTCCTCATCTGTAATATGAAGATAATAATACCTCATTAGAGTTTTTTGAGGATTAAATTAATTCCTTTGCATGAGAAGCACTTGGCAGAATTCTTGTCACATGATAAAGATTCTATAAATTAGATCCTATTATATTTCCCTTCCTGTATTAGTCAGAGTAGCAAGCGTTTTATGCTCTTTTCTATCCCTAATGCTTGAACTGGTGCCTGAAACAAATAGTTACTTAATATTTATGGAAGTCATCCCCTCAACAAATGTTTATTGAGCATCTAGTATGTTCCAGACATCATTTTTAGTGCTGAATATCTAACAGTGAATAAAACAGACAAAATTCCCTGACTACTTCTTTTAGTTGGGGACAGTTTATATACAAGATCAATATAGGTAATATATAGTATGGAAGAGAGTGATAAATGCTAAGAGGAAAAATAAAAAATAGAAGTGTGTGTGTTGGGTAGAGAGGCCAGGGAAGGAATCAACGAAAAAAAGAAACATTTTGGTAATGACTGGGAAAAAGTAAAGCACTGTTCACAGTAGCTAGGATATGGAATCAAACTGAGGTATCCATCTTTGGATGACTCAATAAAGAAAATGTGATTAATACACCTAATGGAATATTGTCATAAGGAGGAAATTCTGTCATTTTCAGCAACATTGATAGAATAAGGCTCAGAATGATGAAATAAGATAATGGAATAACTTAAGATCAAGCAGGTCACAAATAATGTATATATCTAGTATACAGAAATATCAAACAATAGATATAATATTATTCACCCAGAATTACATTTTAAAATTCTCAAAATAGGAATCCAGATATACTGTATTTGCCTTAACTCATTATTTTTATTCCATTTCTTTTGCTTCTTTTTTCCATTGGACATAGTCCTAAAAGGATTAGAAATAAACTGAAAAAATAACAATAATAAAAGAAAGAACCAATTGCCAATAAACTATTTAACCTATCCTGTAGAAGTGCTGGTTAGAATAAGCTTTTTGTTTATTTTATTGTATTTGTGTTTGTTCCATTTGGATTTAGTGACCTTGAGAAAGAAAGAATCCGATTGTACTCCTAAAATTCACTGATTTATTCTCTGAAATTAAATTGTATATATGCATGCATTTTATAATAATTATGCAGACACTAATGAAAGTTTTTAAAACACAACTAAAATAACTTTTAAAGCATCTTTAGCAATTTGCAAGCAAACTAAACTTAAAGCTGCTACACCAACTCAGAGGAAGACAGATGGAGATGTTTTATACAAGTAAAAGTGGAGTAAAGCATTTATTTATTAAAAGATGATAGTGCCAAGTACTCATTGGGTCATAACATGAAGAAGAAATTTTTATCTGTTTATAATTCTTCAGATGCAAATTATCCCACTACACAGTATAAATTATTCTGTGATGTTTTAATAACACCAATGACAGTATGCTGGTGACTAAAACTCTGTTTTGAAGTTAAACCTACTTGGGTTGACATCCTGACTGACAACTACTACTTATGTAACCTAGCTAATTAACTCTATGAACTGATGTTTCCCCATCTGCAAAATAAGCATAAATCTGCCAACTTTACATGTACTCTGTGAAGATTAAATTCCATAATGTCTGTGAAATGTTTAGCACAATTCCAGGTACATAGGAGATTTACTTGCAGTAGTAATTTCATTGCTATCTTAAAATAATATTCATTAGTATGTTTTCATCATGGAAAATATATTGCTTAAAAAATGCCTCACTTTTTTCCCTTCAAAGTGTCTTAGTTACACTTCTCAAAAGGATAAATACAAATGGCCATCAAATATATGAAAAAAATGTTCAATATCATTAGCAAATAAGGAAATGCAAATCAAAGGTACACTGAGATTTCATCTCGTACCAGTCAGAATAGCAATCATTAAGAAAACAAATAATAATAAACGCTGGAGGATGTGGAGAAAATGGAACACTTTTACACTGATGGTGGGATGTAAATTAGTACAACCACTATGGAAATCAGTATGGAGGTTCCTCAAAAGGCTAGGCATGGAACCATCACATGACCCAGCTACACCACTCCTCAGAATTTATCCTAAAGAATTAAAGTCTTCATACTATAGTGATAGTGCATACCCATGGTTACACAATAGTTGAACTACGGAACCAGCCTAAAAGTCAACCAGTGATGAATGAATAAAGAAAGTGTGGTATATATATGCAATGGAGTTTTGCTCTGCCATAAAGAAAAATGGAATTGTCTTTGCAGGAAAATGGATGGAACTAGAGACCATTATGTCAAACAAAATAAGTCAAACCCTTAAGGTCAAAGGTTGTATGTATTCTCTCATGTGGAAATTAGAGAGGAAAAAGAAAAGGAAAGGTGGAGGGTGAATCTCATGAAAATCAAAGGGAAATCAATACAGTAAAGGGACTAATGGTGGGAGGGGGAAGGAAGGGAAGTGCTGGAGAGTAATATTGGTCAAAATATATTGTTACATTGTGTGTATATACAAATATGTAAAAACAAATCCCACCACTATGTACAACTATAATGCACCAAAAACAAAAGATGAAGAAAAAAAGTATCTTAGTTATAAGTAAATTGGAAGGTTTAAATTGGTATTCTGTATATGAATTTCTTCTTTATTTTTTAAGAGAGAAGGACAGTGATGGGAGAGAGACAGAGAGAATCAATTTTTATTGAGTTTTTCACATGGCTTTCATTGCTCTGACACTTAGTTGTGTACGTGGGTGCTGGAGTTTGAACCTGTATACTCGGGCATGCCAGGCAAGAGCTGTAACCGCTGAGCCACTGCTCCAGCCCCTGAATTTCTTCTTTTGATATATTAATCACACAATGAATTCATCAGACCTATTTTTAAATATCTGTTCTGTAAATTATCTAACCATCCAAATACTTCTGGAAAATAATAATTGCACTCAAAAGATTTTTATTTGATCAACTGAATCATCACCAAGATTTAAGCACCAGTCTTTCTTAATTAAAATAAACAACACCTAAATGGGAGGCAAGAGAAGACTATGTATAATTTTTAAACTAGAATTGATACATCAGTGAACTTATCAAACTGGCCAATTTCCTTTGGTGAAATAAATTAGTAGTGTGATTGCCAGATTTTAGCAGAAGGTATTTTGAGAGATAATTAAAATGGAATAACATATTCCATACCAATTTTAATATCTGTGTGTGTTTTCAAAGAATAAATATTTTAGCCATGTATTTATATTTGATCACTTGATAAAAATGTTCCCATGTGATTTTGTATAATTTTGCATGGGCTAAATTAGAAAATTTATGACAATAGTAACAAACCAAATTTATTTCTACACAATTCAGTAATTTTAATGCTAATAGTAATGTGAATACCTGATGAACCATTAAATCATACTTTAAAACATAAATATTAAAGTACACTCAATAACCATGATATACATTTATGCTCATCTCCTTAATTATTCAATAGCTGATCAATTTCAAGACAGTTAAGAGAAAATTTGAAGACCCAATGTGGCCAGAATCTTTCCAAATCCAAAAACACATGTTTGTGTCAATTAAATAATCATTTATAGCACATTATTTATAAAAGAAGAGGGTGAACCTACTTTCTCAGAAATAGAGAGAGCTCAGTAGTCTTATGTATGTGGAAAAGCACCTCATTTCTTCTCCATTTTCATGAATTGGAGTCAAGCTCTGTACAGCTGCCTGGTTACTGATTTTTGTGGTTAAGTAGTTGTCTTATCTGAGAGAATGTAACAGATAACCTCTATAATTTTGTTCTTAAATTCCAAACAGACGCAAAAACCATATTTCTCTCACTTTTCAGCATCTATTATGGAGGTGGGGGAATTCCCTATAACGACAGTCCAGATTATAAAGCAATTATCTGTAAACAGTTGACTTATGCAGATTACCAAAGGTTGGTTATCACAGATTGAAAGGCACTAAAAAGAGAAAAATATGCAGTTATCCAGAAAAAAAAATATTATTCCAATTAGCAAAACTTGAATTATGCCTTCAAAAATAGTTACCCTTTAGGGGCTAGAGTGGTGGCTCAGTGGTTCCAGCTCTTACCTGGCATGTGTAAGGGTGGGGGTTCAAACCCCAGCACTGTGTACACAGCTAAGTGTTGGAGCAACAAAGGCCACATGAAACCTAAATAAAAATTGATTCTTTCTCTCTCTCCCTCTCTCCCTCTCTCTCTCATTATCCCTCTCTCTTAAAAGAAACAGTTACCTTTTAAAGGGAAAACATACAAAAAAAAGGTTGATGACCTCTTTCTCAATTATATTATTAATTCAACAAATAGTTATTGATACCTCACCTTGCTATGCTGAAGAAATCCCCAGTTTGTGTTTTCAGAGAATTAACAGTTTAGTTGGATGATAGATGATAGATAGATAGATAAGGATAGATAGATAGATAGATAGATAGGGATAGATAGATAATAGATATAGATAGATGATATAAACAGATGATGATGATAGATATAAATAGATGACAGATATAGATAGATGATATAGAAGATGATGATAATAGATGATAGATAGATAGATAGATAGATAGATAGATAGATAGATAGATGATAGATAGATAGATAGACAGGCTACTGACATTAAGATAAATTGAGAATGGGTTCACCAACTTTCCACTTCTCCACAGTTCTCTTCCCCCGTATACATGTCCTTTCCTTCCTTTAGTGCTGACTGCAAAGTCAGGATCAATCCTACTAGTAGGCAACCCCCTATCTAAAATGACCAATATCAATTATGAATTTTGTTGTGTATATACATATATATATATATACATGCATGTGTGTTATTTTGTTTTTGTTTCTTTGGTACCAGGGATTTATCATCCCGGAGTGTTTAACCACTGAGCCATATCCCTAGCACTTTTTCAACATTTTATTTTGAGTCAGGATCATGCTAAGTTGCTGAGGATGACCTTGATTTTACAATCCTCCTGCCTCAGCCTCTCAGATCACTGGGATTATAGGCATGGGCCACCATGCCCAGCTCTGCATATATTTTTTTGTTATGTAGAGATTATTTGACAATCAGGTAAGAAAAACAATGAATATTGAGGAGGGCCACAGTTCTTCTGGGTTTGGTCTTTACCTTGCCCTGACAATCACACTTCCAGTACCTGTGCTTGCTTTTATAGTAGTCCTCTACAATAAAACAACTTTTCCACTTGAAATTACCTAGAGAAACATTAAATCAAATCAGTTCTGGAGGCCTTTTTTTAATGATAAAGAATAAAGAGGAAGTGAGATATTTTTCTTTTACTGCAAACAAAGGACCACGGACAAGGCAAAAATGTACTCTATGTGGAAAGTAAAACAACTGAAGCACAAAAGAGAACAAGGACGTTACTGGTTCTGTCTGTATTTAAAATCTTACATGAGTGACTTTCTCAAAGGATGCTGAAATAAAAATTAACAATCCTTCCATCAGGTTATATCAAATGTTAAATTTCTAAATAGCTTTCAGCCAGTGAATGACTCTGGTTCTTTATTAATACAACTGAAGTAGCTATAACTTTTGTTGAAAATGCTTTTAGAAAAATAAAAGTTTATTAGTTTAGGCTGATATAAGAATTTTTCAACTGTGTTGGAATACTGAGACATTTTTAGGTTACTGTATAGTAAATGGTTTTTTTCAGTTTATAGGTTGCCCAAATAATGGCTATTGGGTATCATTCTATATTAGGAGAATGGTCCTATTAAGCTGTTCAAAACTAATAAAGGACTTTACACCAGGCTTAAATCCCACTGCAAATCTCTGATTTTCAGCCAGCATCTATGCCCAAAATATCACCTTAACACCAACCTCAAAGTTTCTGATTTTGGCAACTGTTTATTCGTGCTTAGTTAAGCCATTCTTAAAATATTGGTTCAATTTTATAGCATTTTTATTTGGATCAACTAACTGAGTGGCAGCTTGGTTTAGTTAACAACACCAAGGATAAATCCCAAGACTATAGCTCTCAAATGGCAATTTAATGAAATTTAAGTGTCCTACCCAAACCAGGCTTTGGGAGATGGCTGGGGGACAGTAGGAGTGTTCTGTTGTCAAATAAGTTTGAAAAACCATGTGTACTCTTCCTAGAATTTTGCAGTTCATATTAGTGTAGTTTAGGGTCAGAGAAGTTCTGCTAAAAGACCTGTTCAATGTTATTTAACTTAATATTTCCCAATCATCTAGGCATGGAAACTGTGCTTCAGGAAACACCATCAATGTCTCCAGGGACATTAGAGTTCTAAGAAACATAGTTTGGAAATACTGCCTTAAGAAAAATATTCAGGCTGAATTGATTCTGAATTTGGCCTCCTATTATTTTCTCAAATTTTCCATAATTACATGTAGAATTGGAATAATTTAAAATGGAAAAATATTATAATATAACATGAAATATATGGTATTTAAGGATGTTGAATTATGTCTCATCTGTCTTGTGTTAATCGTAAGAATAAATTCAGTCTCAGAATAGTTCTGATAAAGAAGCAAAGATTATTACAGTTTTAGTCACAAAATTAATTAACAGATTCAAACCTCTTATTTAAGTACTGTGGTAATCTATTAACATTTCAACCCCTTTGTACACTATTACTACAATTTCTAGTTAAATTTCTTTTCTCTGGATTTAAGAAATCTTCTCTCTACTATCTCATCAATCCAATGCCTTCCATTGTCCTCATTTCTTACGTGAATAAAAAAATAAAGCTTTATCTAGTGAGAATCCTTTATACTTCACTTTAAGTTTATGGAAGATTTAAACTCATTAATTTTATATATATAAAGTCCTTTTCTGTTCCTGTTTTTCTCTTTTCCCTCCTGTTCACAAAGATGTTTTCTTTTGGGGCTGGAGCGGTGGCTCAGCGGTTTTGGCGCTTGCCTGGCAAGCATGAGGACCCGGGTTCAAACCCCAGCACCACGTACACAACTAAGGCCGTGTGAAAAACTAAATAAAGTTGTTTCTCTCTCTGTCTCTCTCACTGTCCCTCTCTCTTTAAAAAAATAAAAAGATGTTTTCTTTTTATTTATTCTTAGATAGACACTAGCTAACTATCAAGTGCTCCCAGTCACTCCAGTAAAAAAGTTGACTACAGCAACTGGAGAATCTCTAGAGCCAACCCTACCCAATAAGAATGATGCTATCTACCAAAAATGTATATTGGGTAATTCTCCTCTCTTTTTTTCCACTATAACTAAACACATTCATACACATGGCTAAGGAAATTAAATAGTGTTTTCTGTGTTAGTGAATTTGATATGACTTCTCCACTTAAGTCTAGATTTAGTCTCAAAAGCAGATATGAAACTTGGTCAAGAAAGAGATAATTGCTCAGTGACTCTTTAACATGGCTTTTCAAACCATGTGGAAAGCAGGAGATTTTCATTTTCATGTTGTTTTGGGTATGGAAAATTTGGATAATGGTTTGGAAAAGAGAGTAGATTATATCAAAGCCCAATTTCATTTAATGAGAGTTCTTTTTTTCCTCCATATTACTTAGGTATACACCTTTTCTTTTTGTGCCATATGTGAAATTTAAAAACAGAAAACCATCGTATTCTAATAGTGTTGTAAAAATCGATGTAAAAGAAAACTTTGCTTCTTGTTGGGTAGCATCCCAAAGAGAACAAGCCTCTAGATTCATATCCTTCTCACTAATGTGAATAGATCCTCTAAACTTGTGGTTCTCTGCCCACTGGTTTTTTCTAAGTTGGAAATGGTTTCTTTAAACCTCTGCCTTCAAACTAGGTAGGATAGCTATGAGACCAAAAAGCCTAATTTGGAGGTATCTGGGTTCATAGTCAGAAAGTGGCTCACATACCAAGCAAGCTGGCTTTGATGCCTGTATTCCAAGCAGCATCATTTGAAAAGCGTCAGAAGAGATTCAGATGTGTCTATCATTGCGAGACAGTGGCACAGGACCCATTCTTGCCTGCTGCTAAATCATTCACTAAAGTAACTTTCTTATATAGTAGCTACAGGGCTGTCATCACATACATTTCTAGGCAAATTAACCAAATGTTGAAGCCACAGAGATTTGTCAGAGAGGTCAAATGAGCCCAGAAGAACTCCTTCAGAGATTTCAAAATTAAGCTATTCCAAAATCCTCTAGGGTGCATATTAACTCTGAAACCCTCCAAGGGTTCCAAAATATTCCCAGGACCCTTCCGGGGGTTCAGGCTGAATTAGAATTCTTAGTTCCTTTAAGCAATGGTTTGCAAGTTTAGCTGCACAATAGAAACACTGGAGAACTTTAACAAAGACTGATTCATGTGTCTTCCCTGCCTTCATAAGATTCTGATTTAATTGAGATGTAGTTTCCCCAATAAGCTAATGTGTTTAACTTAGTTCAATAGATCTCATCCTTGGCAAAATGTCAGAATTATCTAGGGAATTTTTAAATTTCTGATACTCAGATTGCACCATTAGCAATTTAATGTGGGTGGGACCTGGCATTAAAATGGTTTTAAAGGTCCCAGCTGATAACAGTATTAAGCCAAGTTTGAGAAATAGAAAAATCTACAAAAGGCTGCTACTACTACACATCTAACAACTGGCTTCTTGTATTCTCTCCAAATCAGTTGGACCTCTGAATGCACTAAAACTATAGGCTGAAGAGTTGTCATACAGCTCAGTCACAGAGATCAGATGCTGCTCTGGGTTGATATAGGAACAATGGTGACATAGAAATGGTCAGTTTAGATGAAGATTTAAGAGATGCATCTGTGGCAGTAAAGGAAGTTATTAGCATGTAAGAAGTGCCAGGTACTTGTCACAGGCAAAAAAGGAAGATTTAAAAAAAAAAAAAAGCCTTAATAGGGGGCTGGAGTGGTGGCTCTGTGGTTACGGCGCTTGCCCGGCATGCGCAAGTTCATGGCTTCAAACCCCAGCACCCACGTACACAACTAAGTATCAGAGCAATGAAAGCCATGTGAAAAACTCAATAAAAATTGATTCTCTCTCTCTCACTGTCCTTCTCTCTTAAAAAAAAAAAAGCCTTAATAGTAGAGTTTTAAAGAATCACTAGTATTTCCAAATTGTTCCCCAGCAATGTGTCCATCTTCCATGATTTAGAGCCTTGACAAGTTATCTGAGGGAATTCAGGTCCTCAGTTCGATAGCATTCCATCTTGTCAACAATTTCTAGGATTTTCTTTCATAGATATGTTCCATAGAACCCCCACAGATATATTAACATTTTCTAAAAGCAGGGATTTTCTTTATATTGCTTTTTATTTTGACAATGTGAGTTATTATTCTTTCAGACAACTTGCTAAGAACTGTTTAAAACAAGCAAACTCACCCTTTCCTTCTGCAGAAGTGATAGGTCTATTTGACAGCTACTAGCAGCAATTATTGTTGAGTAGCAGCCTATCCAAAGAATTGTTGACAATTGAAGTCGCTGAAAGTTGTGTGTTCAAAGTCAAATCCAACAATGCTGTGTTTATTTCCTTTTTGCCAGTTGTTAGGCCATATCCCATCACAGTCTAACAATCCAAAGAATATTGCCAAATCATTGGCCAGTTTTCCGAATGGCTAACCCTTTTCTTGCTGTGGAGAAAGTGTGCTCAGTGATATCTACAGAAGACATGCTTTTTCTTGAATCAGTGGCTTGTGACAATGATTTCTGCTTAAAAGGAATGAATGATATTAACCATTTGGGGAGGAACACAACTTTTAATAATGAGATACCAAAAGCAAAAAAAATTATCTTGAGGGATTGGGTTCTCTGTTCCACATCTGTCTTTCAGGGCAGTTGACAGATGCCCAACAAACTGCTGCCATCTGTCACTCGGCACCTCAATTCCCAACTAAAACAGCAGTGTTATTTTTGTCAGGTGTGGAGTGATTGCCTCTGTCTGCTGATGGTCTGACAATTATCTAAATTCACCCTGTATCCCTGTCTCTGAGGGGAGAGTTCTGACAACAGAAATAGAAGTATTGACCATTTCCAGTTCCTTTATGATATTATCAATTCTATCCTCTGTACAAAACATCAATAACTATTTCATTTTGAATGTATTTTTGGAGGGACATTTTGTACTTTCATTATCTTTAGCATTTGCTCAGGTTAAGGTCCAATTTCATCACTGAGAAATCTCCTCTAAGGCTAAATGTGGAACCACCAGAAAATATACAAGTAGAGAGGAGAGGTTTTCTGCTTCCTGAGTAGGAGAGGTGCACAATTCTCTGGTCATAACTTCTCTCCCCCCAATAGTCAGAAATATGGCCCAAATTCTCTTGGTCCCTCATTAGTTTCCCCATCTATATAATTAGTTCTTGCTTATATGTCTACAAAGGTAAGAGTTATTTCTGGTGAGTTTCTTGGTGCACTCTTTCTGCAATATATTCATTGTAGCCTGAATTTGAATTATTTCACAAGAAAACACTATATAACAGGAAGGACTGAAGTAAATGAGATCTTCATAATCCAGGGTAACTTAAGTAATTTTTCAAGTTCTTTAAAGAGAGGAGACATAGAAATCACATCCACTTCCCCAACCACTCCCTTCTGCACCTTCCCATCCTTTATCCACCTATCCCAGCACAACTTTTTCTGGAAGTAGGAATATACAACCAGGTTTTTCACCTCTCCTGCTAATGCCAATCCATATTTACCAACATCTTATAAATCACATTCCTAGGGTCTGGGTCTGGATATATGATAAAGTGCTTGCCTGGAATGCACAAGTCCCTGAGTTCAATTCCCAGCAAATCCCCACCCAACCCCGACAAAAAAAAAAAAAAAAAAAAAAACTCTTTTGTGGCAGCTGTGCTTCTGTTTGTGGGATTTAGCATCCATCCAAGTGCCATTAACATCCTCAAGTCACTTTCCCTCCTTTCATTCAAAGAAAAGCCTTCAGAAAAGATTGGGATTTTCTTTGGTAACAGAGAACAGTTAATGTTTTGCATAGCTGGCATCTTACTTTTCATGTAAAACTTGTTTCTTAATCTAAGACATTAAAATCTATACCATCCTAAAAGACCTTCAAGAAGTTTTAGCACCTGTTAAAAACTTTAAGTTATCAAAACATGGAAAATGAAATTCAGAGTTAAATTCTTATTCTCACAACTCTGCTGTGTTTGAATCTAATAGGAAATCCAATTATCTTTAACTCTTGTTTTAATGAAAATAGGAAAGGAATTTCATTCATTCAGTTAATTATTGAAGGCTGTAGACAATCTTCAAATTTTGGAATTTCACGTTTCTCATCCTCTTGCATTATTTTAAACAAATTCTTCTAGGCATTCCCTTTGTGCCTGGCTCTCCTAGTAGAACAACTTCAATTTCACCCATGGTAATCTGCATGTTCACGTATGGGCTTTTGCTCTTAAAATGAGTAAGGCTGCCTCTTAAGTAATAAGAAATAGTTACCAGAATTTTCTTCTAGTAAATTATTCTCCATAGATTCTTCATTGAAGTATTTCCTTCTATACCATAGCATTCCTATAGACAAAAGTGTCTTTGCCTCTTTAACTTTAGAGAAACCTTACTGGCTCTTTTTCTAATCAAATAGCAGCACAACTTGACAACTATTCTGGGTTTGTTTAAAGGATTCTGGTGAAGGTTTCCCTTTCCAGGAGAATTTGCCATCTCAAAGAATCATACCATACATAGAGACTATGAAAAAGCTTATATGTGAAGATTATTTACATATGCATGTAATGTCTTTTTAATACATTGATATTGTGACATTCTAATACGTACTGATACAGGATGGTTTTCTTTTTTACTGTAGAATTAGTGTTAGAAGAGAAATGGCTTACCAAATTGGCATTATGGTCACTCAAAGTTAGCAATAACTTGTATTTCAAACTATAAAATACTTTTAGCATTTTATATATGTGCACACATACCTAGGTTTTAAAGTTTTAAAAAATTCTAACACAAAATAAAATTTATATATGTGAATGCATTCTAATTATAAGTGTTTTGATCCCAAATAATCACACATATTATTCATTTTCACTAAATTTTACATCTAACTGTTTACTTTTTCACTTTTGGTAAAAGCATTCAAAAGGAATTAGAGTCTAATTCTAATTCTCTAATTAGAGAATTAGAATCTTACAGTTTATGTTTGATAAACTTATTACCATCATTTGAAATTGGTTCTGGCAGCACATCTTGACATTGAAATCATGTTCACTTTCATCTCGTTTATTATGGTGACAATAATACAATGAGTACTTATATTTATTCACATTTATACATTATACTCTGTGGTTGAAGATAGAATAGATTAGAAGTACTAGAAGTTATGTTGGAGAACATAATCCATGTTTTACAGACTGAAGGTTAGAAAAACTGAGAAATTCTCCCAAAGTCATTCACAGATGGGGACTAGACCCATGTGCCATAACATCCATCTGGGCTCTGGCCTTTCTACCAGAGTCTATTATCTATGATAAATCTGAGTAATTTTTATAAGCTGGTGATAAGCCAAATTCTGTTCCTCACATAGAAATGGATATCCATAAAACTTCCTCCAAATAGACATTTCCTTAGCTAAACTTCAGTTTAATCAGAACAATCTTCTAGATCTAACATGATACCTTTGTTAATAGTAGTAATAATGATGATAAAACCATAAGGTCAAAATGACCTTAACCTTCTGTGTCAATTATGGGTAAATGATCTCCTTATTTTCATATTGAAAGAATAATTCACCCAAATTCTCATTTATTGGTTGATTAGTTTAGAAGCCTAAAAGACATTTAATAAACAGGAAATAAAAGTTTTAAGTAATCACTGTAAGCCTGGCACTCTGCTAGGCACATGATCACACCACCATCCCCATGCTTTCTTTTTCCACTGACTTAAACACATATAAAGTGTAGAATACTAACATTTTCTAAGTGCTAGTAATGCAGACAAAAGCAATTTTCACTTAGGAATTTTAAATCCTTAGGATAAATGTTGAAGTATATATTTACATAATTAAATATAATACTATTGAAATTAATTGTTAATCATAACCATTAAATGAAATTTAATTGATATTTTAGTATGAAAAGAACAACTAGTTCCTGAGGAAAATGTAAGGTTTTTCAAATAAAAATCATAAAAATGTTTAACATCTCTTCCAACTTTTATTTCCTCACATTTCTGTTTCTCTTTAAACAACATCCAGCTTATATGATGTAGTAGATTTAGATAAAGAATATGTCAGAAAGAAACTATTTTTCTGCCTAGGTAGAGAAGTATGCAATCTAATTTAAGCTCATTATGACACGAACAGATGAGGATGCCACAGATTCCCTTCCATTTTATAACTATACACAATTGAGCAAGAATGCATTTTTTTAACACAGATTAAGTATTTTGCATCATGGAAATATTCTTTCAAACGAAACTAAATTATAAAAATAAATAAATGCTCTCTTCCTCAAACTACTGATTAATACTTTGGTGAGCATTTACTGAGAACTATGTGACAGCTAAAAAAAAAAAAAGCTTTAAAAAAATCACATTTCGGTGTGAATAATACTATTTACATTTAATTTGCATAACTTAAGAGCATTTCAAGCTCAGGACAGGAAGTATACATTTTCCAGTTGACTTAAGTTAAAAGTTCCAACTATAATATTAGTAAATTTACCCTGTCTCAACGTATGTTTTTAGGAACATAGTTCACACAATTTATAGAAACTAGAATGAGAAATTGCATTTAATTTTTTTCACACAAAAAGAAAACTGAGATAACTTGTCACTTGAAAATTGGTCCTTTAACATATTGTTAAGGGCTATAAACAGTGCCTTAAATAAGGGATATTACTTACTGTAATTGTTCTTCATCTCTTGGGTCCCTTTTACTTTGCCTCGTTTATCAATCCTCAGATACCACTGTGTTCGACAGAAAAGTCTTCTCACTCTTATATCCCCTCCTTCCATGTAATCATAACTTCTCGTGTGTCGCTCGGGACTGGAACAGTTCACATTTGTAGCCATTTGCTCTGGAGTCATGTCATTGCAAGCTAAAGATAGAGTGCCCACTAGACAGATAATGTGAAAGCATGATGTGTAGAGCAAAGTTGGCAGGATCCATGTCAGTATCCATTTGTGCATTATAGTGTAGTGCTCCGGGTGTTCATGAATAACATAATGAAAAGCAAATCTTGAGGTGATTGTTACTCCTAGGTCATCAACCTCTTCCTATCTGTGAATTATAGATTACCCTTATCCTTTTAGTTTCTGATAACAATACAGGATCCTCCTTAAATAACTCTGTGTTGATGAATCCTTATAAAAACAGGTTGTAAGAAGCCCAGTTGCTGCGGCGCTGTTTGCTACTTGACTTCTGTTTGCAATGAGAGATTAAGAATGGGGAGGGGAAGAGAAAGGAAGATAAAAAATCATGTTATAAATTTCTGTGAGTAGATAGGACTATAGCATGCAGTGTAGTATATACTTTGAAGGTACATTTAATACAGCTTTTACAGAGAATGTCAACAGTTTTACCACTCTGTCTGTAGATTTACAAAAGTTATGTGTGCATAGAAACAAATTAGAATAGGACTAGACCATTCATTCCAGTTGCTATTTTATAAGAAACATCCTGCAATCAGAGCAATTTATTTAAATCAAGTTCTAACAATTACTGTTAACAAAGAATAAATGCTTTCCCTGCATTTCTTTATTATATGCTTTTACATCTGTGGTTAATCAATAATTTTCTCCTGAACTGCTCACATTTTTCAACTTAAATGTCAGGATTGCTCTGGAGAACTTCAACTTTATCTTTATGAAAATTCTACAGCATAATTAGTATTTACATGATTCAAAAATCTGATAACTTTTACTTTTCCCCTCAATACCATAACCAGAGAAAGAGATAAAGTTTTAAAGAACATTCAGCATTGTTTTTAAAGACAAATAACAGTAACTTACTTGTTCTGTTTATAACAGCTGGATACACAAGAATTCCATGTCTGTTGTCTGCCTTGTGCAACTTGAGCCTCTCTACTGTAGCTACAAACTATTTCTCAGCTGAGAAATCCTCCAGCAGAATCATAATTGTTTCCATAAATCAACAGGCAAGAGGATTTTCTCTGTGTGTGTGAGCGCGTGTGTGCTTGTGTGTGTGTGTGTGGAGCCTTTTATTCAGGGCTTTTCGATAAATACCTTTGCTGACCTCATTGGAAGCAATTAAAACTTAACCAGTGAGCTGTTAGTTGAATACAACAGCGAGAATAGAAAGAGGCTTGTGTAATATTCAATGGTCATGAGAGGGAGCTATGAACATGGTTTATGCTTCAATCTACAAGGGGGTATCTACTTCATAGAAACAGATCTCTGATTCTGAAGCAGTTAGGAGGGGAAAGGGAATTTTTAGACCTTCTTTACAACATAGCAGTTACATAGACTTGGGAAAATATTTCCTTGAACATATATGAAAGAGGTTTTTACTAGCTAGAAAATCTTTTCTACAGCTTTTCTTCAATTACTCTCTTATGCTCAAATGCAGAACAAAATTTATGTGTATTAACTCACATTTTGGTGTCTTAAACATGCTATATATATCTTTGCACACAGAGATCATTCATTTTTGCATATGAGTATAAGTTTTATGTTCCTAGGCTGAAGGTGAGAAAACTTAATTTCATATTTGATTTGAGCTACTGTTAACTAGTATGACCTTGGGAAAGTCACTTGACATTCCTGAGTCTCAGTTGCTGCTCCATTTGTAAAATTAATGCATTCGTCTAAATGGGCCAAGAGTGCTTTGCACTTTTAAAATTCTATATACTGTGACTTATACCAATGGCTAATATAAGTAAGAGTACACATAATTTCAAAAATTATTATTATTAAAAATTAAAAGTAAAGCAAATGATTTTATCTTGGTACCAGTGTTTGTCTTTTGCCTAAATGAGAACATTAGCCTAATAAAAAATATGAATTGAGGGATGGAATTATAAAATCTATAGCTAACATAAAAAACAGATCTATTATACTTTTCAAAATGAGTTGTTCTTTTTATTTCCTGTACTAGCATATATATGGCAGGGTCCAAGTGTTTTATTAGTTTTTTGTTAAAGTAACTGAATTTTCAGTCTAATTTAGTATTTAGGAATGTATATTAAAATTCTTCCCATGTTTATACCTACCCACACACAGACAACCCACCCACACACACACACACATATTCTGTTCTTAAAATGCACTCCTTTACCACCAGGTGGTGCATGTTGACCAAACAGAAAAAAAGAAATTAAGTCCTTTCAGTTGTATTATGGTTTGTGATTTTCCTAGATGTCTATGCAAGGAATAGAATCAAAAGCACAAAGTATTATAAACATGCAATTATCTTTTATTCATGAAATATTGGAAGTGCTAAGTTTTTAAAGCATAGCAGTGTGGGTTACTCTATAATTGCAAGTTCAAAGCAAGATGGCTCAAAGCATTTTGTCATCCCCCTAAAAGGAAGAGGAGAACAACAACAAAAATATGATAGTATTGTGTTATGAGTTATACCCCACTAGTTTTGCAGCCAACAGTAATGAACAGGATCAGAATTCCTAGGACTTGGCTATTTCTTCCAATGAAATGAAAGTTATTTACAATAAATTCACATTTTAAATATATTCATGAACTACTGAATCCATCTGTTCTACACTGACCCTACAGATTTTGAACAACAACAACAAAAAATCAATGGATTAGAAGTCAATATTTTCTAACTAAATGGATAATACTTAAGTAAAAGAAATGGATAGTTTTATCCTAAAGAGTGCTTAGAGCTGCCTTAAAATCTGCTGTATAAGATTGACTGTAGAGACAGAATCAAAGAACAAAATTGTGAGTGAAGCGTTAGGTGCTGTTATACTCTGATTTGGAAATGGGGTCTATAATAATGAACAGATCAATCTCAACAAGGAAATTATATCAGTAGTTTAAGTTCCTTGATTATCAGTTTCCTTGTTGGAGAACAATTACTTCGAGATGGGCACACAGCCTATTTTCCAGGTATCACAGCTCTAGCTCAGAGCCTCACTCAGACTCCACTTACGCTCAGATTATACCTACAATCAAGAGGGATTCTCCAAAAGGTGATACTTCAGTTATCTCCAAACGGAATAATCCTCTTGGGTTTTATTTCCCAAGCTTAATTTTAGGAAATATAAGAAAATACAGAAAATTTATTTCTGTGAATATCAGGAAAATGGACAGTTGTCAAATAATTAACCACCTAACTCTGTTTAAGAAACCCCATTATATCCTTTATTCCGTGAAGAAATAAATGATACACAATAGCCTTTGTTTAATGAATTTTGAGATTCAATCATTAATTTTAAAATTGTACCTCTTTCACAATTATGTATAATAAAATCAACAGAAGAGAACATCAATAAATATTTTCATTCTTACATCCTATCCTGTTCCTCACCTCCCAATTTTCACCTTTTCCCCTAAATATAGGTAACAGATAATCATTGTTATTAGTTTCTTGTTTTTTTACCTATTTTTATTCAGAAAGTAGCACACCAGACATATTGTTATGCATGTCACTTTTTCACTTAGCAAAAATAGAAAATATTCCTGTTTCAGTATTCAAAAAATTTCTTGATTTTTTACAGCTGTATAGTATTTCATTGAATGGCTTTATCCCAGTGTAGTTAACTAGCCTTCACTGATAAACATTTAATTTTGTCCAGTATTAACCTATTACCAAAAAATGTTATAGTGAATAAAGTTACAAATATGCCACATCAAAGTACACAATTTGCAAAGTCAATTTTCAGCATTGGACTGTCTGGCCAAGAGGGGTGTGTATGTGTGTGTAAATTTTAATATTGCCAACTTATTGTCCATGGAGGGGATGGAAGAGTCACTAGTTCTTTTAATCCCACTAGCAGTACTTAAATATAAATGTCCATTTGCTCAACACTGTATTGCCAAAATATGAGGTTTTTGCTAAACTGACAAGCAAAAATGTTATTTCATTTTTATGCGACAAGGTGACCATCATGCACAAGTACTATAAAGACAAGATAAGTGGTGCTGTGAATGTCTGGAATAGGAGACAGAAGAGATTTGCCTGGAAAAACGCCAACAGAGCTGCAATTCAAAGCATGAGTGGGAATGAACAAAGTCAAGAGGTACCTGTGAGTGTACAAGAAACCTGTGTTGAATGGGAGCATGCTCTTTTCAACAAAAAGAAACCAGTGTGGCCCCAGTAGAGGAAAATAAGAGGGCCCATAGCACAGAAAGAGGCTGGAGGGTCAGGCAGGATCTCCGTGGGTCTTGTTAAGGAGATTGATCTTTATACTAAGAGCAAATGGAAGTTCTTATCGTATGGTAAGCATGAGAGTGACATGATCCAAACTGCACTCTGTCTCTGTTCTGTCAAAACTTAATTTCTATTAGCAGAATAAGTTTATGACATATCAATTCGACTCATTCATCCTGGGTGCTTTTGCTCTTCATGTTGTCAAAAAGCCAAGTTTTATAATTGGAAGGCTAGATTGTGGGGGAAAGTCATGTTTCCTGACGTGGGTAAAACCTGAATCCATTTCCAAAGTTCATGCTCAGTGCCCTAAATTTAAGGAAAGCATAAAAATACTTTTGAGAAGCAGCACATGAACTAGGGAGCACAGAGAAAGTCTGTAAGTTAAATATTTGGGGAGCCATACCCCTGTATTTCTGATAGCATCACACAGCAGAGAAAGCAAAACTCCAGAGAACAAGGACTGTCTCCTGTGTCTTAACAGAGCATCCCATAATCACCCCTTGAAATATTTCTCATGTTAAAAAAAAAATCTGGAAGCATCATGGAACCCAGACCTGAAGGAACTGTGTGAATAGTCAGTGAAAACCCTGGACACCCCAGAAGTAACAAGGGTTGAAAAATGAATCAGTGGCCAGAACCCATGTCTTGGACTTGTATAAAATCATTGAAACCCAAGAATAACAAAGGTTAAGTTTTCCATCAACCTAGAATGGTGGAATTCTCAAAATTGAAGTTAGGTTGATTTACAGTTACAAATATAATTTGTATATTCTTCCTTGTGTATCCGAAATTGTGATTTATTTCCACTGCATTCCTACAGCTATCCTCAAGCTATGAATTTATCTTCATCTTTTCTCCTGTCAGTCCCATTCTATAAATGCAGCCTGGGCTTTAGGTCATACCATACAACCAATTCCACTTATCTCCTTGATTCATCCATTTAACAAATATTTATCAAATAGCTACTCACTAACAGATGTGTGTCAGCCATCTGAGATACAATAGTGATCTTTCTGGAAGTGACCTCTGCCCTTAGAGTCTGCATTCCAGTTAGAGGACAAACATGAACAAGTGGGATTGGGGGTGGTTGAAGAGCTTGTGTTCTAAGAACTGAAAGAAGGGCAATAGGAATGAAGTATGTAAGCAGTGAGGAGAGGAAAGCAGGGACCTGATCATTAAAGCCTTGTCATCATAGGAACTTAGGTTTATTCTAAGTGTAATAGGAAATTGGAATACAGTTCCAATCACCTGGTCAAAGACAGTAATTTAAACTCAGGAGTAAAATTCCAAAAGGAATTAAGCAAGCATGAGGTCCCTACAAATCCTCAACTATGTAAACTCTGTGCTTACCCTTGGCATGATGCCCTAACATTTAAAAACTAACTGTATATAAGATGTGAAGTCTGAGTCATATGCTCAAAATTGTGGTGTGCCTGTGACTCAACTATGTAAATATCTCAGTTTACAAATGTTACTTGACTCTTTGTATCTCTGAGTTTATAAAAACTTTGTTCTATTTAATTTATATTTCTAAAAGTTCTCTGAAATGATAATCTAAATTTAAAGTTTTTCAAATTATATTATTAATTCACTGAATTATGGCCCAAGTTTAGTGTTGGAGCAAGATCTCAGGTTAGTTACTTGGTTTTGGGGGGGTGTTGTTTTTCATTTTTTTCTACATTTCTATATAATGGATGCAAGATATAAATTTAGGAATATAGAGGAAAAATTGAGTCTCTAACGGAGAATTGCTCCTGTTGGAATGTGGAAGTGCTGGCTTTGGACAACTTGTAAGCCATGAGCCAAAGAGCCTAATAGATAAAAAGAGACCATTAACTTTGTGAAGCTAGGGGCAAACATTTGATTAGACCATTGACCCTGTGAAACCAACCCAGTCAACCACACGACTGTCAAAGACCTTGATGTGAGCAGAAACATGTGTGCCAGAACAGATCCCCCAATGGAGAAACAATCTTGCTTAATAATTCCCAATTCCAAGGAAAGTCCAGCCCCTTGGCATTCTACAAAATTCCACAAAATTATGAACTCAAACAAAAACTTGGACCTTAAGCCCTAACAGGGCATCTCATTCTCGACATAGCCCACATTCTTCCCTAAGATTGTGTATCCTCACCTCTCTGATCCTTTCTTTGCTAAAACTTGACACATCCTTAAATTAATGTGTCAAGTATCTGGAAGGTCCAAGTGTTGATCTTTTCTGCCTGTGGACAGACCTCCCTGAACTCCTTTACAGGGACAAAGGTACCTGTGGCTGATGATTCATTCTTGATTGTCTTGATTCCCCTTAAGTTACTAAAGAATCGGTCTCCTCGATTCAATGCTATAATGAGTGCTTAGTTTGGACAACCTAATGCCTTTCTGAAAGTTGAAAAGTTTTCTAATAGAGTTTTTCTTTGCCCCTAGGAGAACATCTTAAAAAGCACAAAGATCCTGTGCAATTAGGGTTATTACATTGTTTGCTTCAAACTGTCATTCTTTGGTTCCATGTTAATTATCTACATAGCAAGGCAGCAAAATTAGGGGTAAAGTAAGCAAAAACAACTTTTTAAAATATTTCATGGATGTCAATGTGTTAGTAGTGAAATTGGTTTGATTCTCAGTTCATTAGCTTAAAACCATGACTTTTCAGCACCAGATGAACTCTTCAAAACTAGGAGGAGAAAAGGAAATAAAGGTATTTATAATAGTTAAAAGAGAGAGAGAGAAGAAAGAGTCCACCATCTTTAGAATAAAGATTGAGGAGTTCAGGAAATGCCATCCCAAAATGTGAATCTTTGTACTCTGATTACTTTGATTGAGGGTATTTGGGGAACAGTGGATGCAGGAAGACTTTCTCAGAGACTGATCCTTCAAAGGGAACTCAAGTGTGTCTTTTGTTATTTGAAATAAGGCACTTTTGATCACACCAAACTATAATAATGAGTGATTCAGGGTGGGACCCTTCAACAGCCTCAAGATGAGGTCAGTCACCAAAAAGACCAGAGGGTTGGGACTTTTAGCCCCACTCACCAGACCTGAGGTGGGGACTGGGGGTTGGAGATTAAATTCTATAAAATCTTTCAAACAATGAGATTTGATAAGCTTTTGGGTTGGAAAATATATCTATGCGCTGGGACGGCAGTGCAACCCAACTCCAAGAGAACAGAAGCTCCTGTGCGCTGGAAACTTCTAGACCTCTCCCTATGTATCTCTTAACCTGACTATTTGCCTGTATCCTTCGTCCTTTGTAATATTCTTTATAATAAACCAGCAATAGTAAGCTTTAAAAAAGCTACTCAATTGTCATGAATCTGCTCTCAAGGAATCTTTTTATTCATTTGTTCAACATAGTCTTACATATTGGAGGGAATTGTTGTTACATATTCATGCACACATAGATATTGACAAAGTAAGATAAGGCCAATCCTAGTCCAGGATCTCCCCGCTTCATCCATTCCCTGATCTCATGTCTCTGTAATACCCTCAAGCTATAGATAGAAATGAGCATATACATGTATATTAGTTTTTGAAATATCTGAGTTTCTTTGCCTGTTTGTGTATAGTTTGGCTTCTCATGGGAGTCAAGAGTTCCCAACTATATTTATAATTATTTTCCCTGTCTCCCCCCCTTTCCCCCTCCCTTCTTCCCCCCACCTTCATAGTTATGGTTCCCCCAGCATATTTGAAATTTCAATTTTGGTGGGTGTATTAATTAAACTAAGCTAACTTTCATCCTATCTTAGGTTTTACTCTAGCTTCCACATATCAGAGAAAACATTTGGCTGTTAAGTCTCTGTTTTGAGGATATTTCACTCAGCATGATTTTTTTCCATTTCCATCCATTTAGTTGCAAATGCCATGATATCATTCTCTCCAATAACAGAGTAGAACTCCATTCTATATATATACTGAAGTTTTTAAATGCATTCATTCAGCAAGTTGGTTCCATAGTTTAGCTATTATAAACTGAGTTGCTGTAAACATTGATGTAGTTGGGTCTCTGTAGTATGCCGATTCCAGTTCTTTTGGGGAAATACCCAGAAGAGGGATAGCTGGGTAGTAAGATTTTTTTTTTTTTTTTGAGGAGTCTCCTCACTGCTTTCCAGAGAGGCTGTACAAGTTTGCAGTCCCACCAACAGTGTATTAGTGTCCCTTTCTCCCCATAACCTCTTCATCATCAGTTATTGCTTGTATTCTTCATTTTTGCCACTCTGACTGGACTGAAGTGGAATCTCAGTGAAGTTTTGATTTGCATTTCTCTGATTGCTTATGATGTAGAACATTTTCTAAAATGTTTATTGGCTTTTTGGACTTCCTCTGTTGAGAAGCTTCTGTTCAGTTCCCTAGCCTGTTTACTAATTGGATTATTTGTGTTATTGGTGCTCAGTTTTTTGAGTTGTTTGTATATTCTGGATATTAGTCCCCTATCAGAGGTGTAGCAGGCAATGACTTTCTCCCATTCTGTATGTTCTCTCTTGACACTCTTCACTAATTCTTTAGCTATGCAGAAGGTTTTTAGTTTAATGACATCCCATTCATTGATTCTTGGCTTTAATTTTTTAATGTTGGGAGTCTTATTAAGGAAGGAGATGCCTACACAAATGTGTTAGAGTGTTGATCCTATTTTTTCCTCTAGCAATTGTATAGTTGCTGGTTTAATTCCTAATTATTTGATCCATTTCAAATTGATTTTCATGCAGGATAAGAGATAAGGTTCTGATTTTCAGTTGTCAGCAAATGGCTGTCCATTCCCAAGGAATCTTATACAATCTAAGAGGGAGACTGAGGTTGACACCACACACAGTCATCTATTCAGACACCTGCTTGGAGACAGCATTTTATTACCTGAGAGACTTTTTAATCTGCATAAAAGACTACCTTTCTTCACCATAATTTCTTCCCTTCACCCTCCCTTATCTTTGTTTCACCACAACCCCAGAGACACCCCAAGCCTCTGTTTCTTTCTGTAGCTCAGATGCTATGTAAGCTTCAATCATCTCACTTTTCTGCCAGTCTCATATTTTGTGGGACTCCTGAGCATATGTAAAAATTAAAATGGTCTGGCCTCCTGTTAATCTGTTTTATGTTAGTTTCATTCATACTCAAGCCAAGAAACCTATAAATATGGAGAAAAGCCAAGCCATTTTTCACTCCCCCACCTGATATAGTCACAAAAAGGTAGGTACTCAGTAAAAGGTGTATTTGTGTAAAACTCATGACTAACACAATAACTTATGCATAAGGGAAAGATACCCTATACTTACACTTAAGCTTCTCTTTAAGTTAAATATCCATGCTATCTTCAAATAGGCTCAATTTTTTCTCTATGGTATTTAATATTAATTCAGACATAGTAAGTCCTTCTTATTCCTCTAATTCCAAAAATTATCAATTCTACCACTATAACATATTCTCTCACATCTCTTTCTTCCTATCAATTATTACCTTGATCTCCTAGATCAAGTCATTTTTATTGCTCATGGTGAACTCTATTCCTAACCCATCTCCCTGCATCTCCAATCTCCAATTCATTTTAATGTTGCTATCAGATTAATCTTTCTAAAGCACAGTTATAATTGCTACTTCTCTGCCCAAAAGTTTTCAATAATACCCGAAGTTTTCCCAAATAAAATTCTTCATCTTTTTCTGAGGTAGAGACTACTCTTCCTAATGTCCTCTGTAACCCTCAACATGCCCCAAACACTAGACTCACTCACTTGGTTTGGGGTCTGTTATGGTTTAGATGTGAGGTGTCTCCCTAAAGTTCGTGTGTGAGACAACACAAGAGAGTTTAGAGGTAAAATGATTGTGTTAGGAGAGGCTTAACTCAATCAGTGCATTAATCCCCCATAGGGATTAACTGGGTGTTAACTCTAGGCTGGTAGGGTGCGGGTGTGGCTGGAGGAGGTGGGTTACTGGATCATGACTTTGGGGTATATATTTTGTATTTGGCAAATGTGGTCTCACACTACTTCCTGGTGTAATGCCTTGAGCTGCTTTCCTCTGCCACAGTCTTTTTTTTCTTTCTTTCTTTCTTTCTTCTAAGAGAGAGAAAGACAGAGAGAGAGAGAGAGAAAATCAATTTTATTTAGTTTTTAATGAGGCTTTCATTGCTCTGACACCTCGTTGTGTATGTGGTGTTGGGGTTCGAACCCTTATCCTCGCACGTGCCAGGCAAGCACTGTAACTGCTGAGCCACCACTCCTGCCCCATCTGCCATATTCTTCTGCCAAGATGTTCTGCCTCACCTGGAACCCAAGGAATGGAGCCTGCTATCTACGGGCTGAAAATTCTGAAACTTTGAGCCTCCAAATAAACTTTTCCTCTAAAATTGCTATTGTCAGGTCTTTTAGTCACAGTAGTTTCTCTCACTTTAGGGAGCTTAAACTATATAGGAGAAAGCAGATAATAAAAATCTTAAAGTAATTCTGATGATATTTCAGGAGAATAAGTTGATTACTACAGTAGAAAAAAATGGAAAAGAGAGGGGTGATTAGAATCTGATCACAGAAAGCCTTTCTAAGGAGGTGAATTTAAGCCTAGATCTCAAGTATAAGAAGAAATTAAAAGTGGAGTTAGGGCATCCTAAATAAAGCTAACAAGGAGAACAAATTTCTAGAAGTCAAAATCAGCTTATTGTGTTCTAGAAACTAAAAGATGGTATAACCTGAGTATTAATGAACAAAGGGAAAGTTAGGTGGTAAGATCATAGAGCCTTGATATCAGTAGTGAGGGCTTGGAATTTGATCCTAAGTACAATGGGTTATAATTAGCTAATAATGTGATTATTCTGAAAACCTGTGTGGAGAATGATTTAGAAGAAGGTAAAGGTTGAAGTAAGGAGACCCATGAGGAGGCTATGGTTGAAATCCACATAAGAGATGATGATATCTCAGAATAGGATTATGGCTTGGGAGTTGAGAATGAATGGGCAGATACATTAGAGACATAACTTGATGATAGATTTAATGTAAGAGACAAACAGACATCAAGCTTAAATTCCAGAGGTCTGATATTTGTAACTAGATATATGGTGGTGTCTTTGCTGAACCAAGGAAGATGGGAAGACCAGCATTGGAAGGGAAATCAGGCAGTTGGAAAGTTTGGGGATGGTGGGGAGGAATGCTATAGCCCAAAGTGCAATTCCTTCTAGATCAAAATGTTCTGGACCTCTACTCCATTGAAATGAGAACCAGGAAGCATCTTCAAGGTCAATTACCACAAAAACGTAGACGTACAATCTTTTTAGGCAGGGTACAATGGTACATGTCTGTAATCCCAGCAACTCAGGAGGCCAAGGCAGGAGCCTCACAAGTTTGACACCAACCTGGGCAACTTAGCAAGACCCTTTCTCAAAATAAATTTAAAAGGGTTGGAAATGTATCTCAGTGCTAGAGAGATTACCTAGCACGTATGAGGCCTTGGGTTCAATCTCCACTAATCAAAACAAAAAAATAAAATAAATCTCTTTTTAAGGCTATCTAATAGAAAGGAAAGCTTTTCTTGTGCATATTAGTTATGTATTTGATGAAAATGTTAAGGACAATCCTCCCTCATTCTTTAATTAAGAATATCTCCAACAGCAATAATATGATAGGCCCTAGCACTAAAACACATGAAATAAATCAAAAGTCAAGCTGTATTATGGGGTTTTGTTGCAAAAGGCTAAAGAGTTTTGTTCTTTGATTTCAGCCACAAACAGGTTTCAGAGCTGTCAAATATAAGTTAGTGTATAGTGTTCCAGTTAATTCATATGACACAGAAAAATTTCTTAAAAAAACAATTTGGCATTTTAAAAAAAGAAGTAAAATCTTAATATCCTGTCTGGTTATTTCACCTAAAAGAAAACTGCTTTTATATTTTATATTACCTTCCAAAGAAGAAAATATGTTAATGCAGAAAAAATAGTACAGTATGTCATATCAGCATATAATATCATAGTGGATTGCACAATAAAAAGAATATGCTAAAAACTAAAACCTATTGAATGCCAAAAAAATTGGTTAATTTGGCAAAAAGTGGAGGAGGGGGAGACAATTGTTTTAGTCATTGATAATGGCTAAAAAAAAATAACAGAAAAATAAGACTGATTTCTTTTTTCTAAAAAATATTTTTGGCTGCACATGATTATAGCTTTGGTTTTGTGACCCAAAAAGCTTGGGAGTTGGAAACATTGTATTACGAGTTTAGAGAGTTCCTAAATTAGCAAAAATCCCAAATTGTAGCATATTTTAAAGGAAATTATGTCTATTAATGGAAAGTATTACACATGTAATAAGCTGAACTGTTACCTGGCTTAATTGAATCTTTAAGACCATGGAAATAGCATTTTAGTTTATCTGCAACTGAATTTTATGGAAGTATTAAAGATGTTTGAAAATTGATTATCTCTTAAATATTTTTAAATTCCTGTGACAACTGATATATCCTAATATTTTGTGCAATCTTGGAAGCATCTTCAAAATACAAAGATAAGTTTCAATCCAAACTCAATTTCAATGGTAACAAATTCTGAATTAAGAGATTTCAGATGAATGGTGTTTTACTATTATTTTAAATTATTTTAAGAATTAATGGCTTATTATAATATTATTCATTACAAAAAATATTATTCATTACAAAAAATATTTTGCCTTGAGTAAATAAAATAAAGAAGTTTTTACTACAATGAAAAGATTTGACTTAAAGACTAATTCAAAAATGGTGATGAAATTGTGATGTTTCTTCTCCCTGCCCTTAATTGCCTTCTCCCATTCATCCATTTCATTTTATTCTATTCTACGTGGTGACATATTGTAGCAATAAATATGTACTTTATTTACAAAATAATTAACTATACAACCAGGATGCAAACTCAAAAATGTCAAAAGCATTATTATTCTTTTTAATCCCTCAAAAAATGAGCAAGAAGGGATAAAATATGGGAAAATTCTTACCTATTTTCCCATATCTAAAACATATCGTGTTTTAGATTTAAAAGATTTTCATTTCTGTCAACAACAGTTCCTCATTCTGTTAGTACTTTATTTCTTCTAGACTGAGACCATCTCTTCTGTTTTTCACTTCCTTGATTTACTAGATAAAATTAAATTATGCTATTTCCTCGATGGTACTAAATATCTACAAAGATTGGGGATTTTTATTGTTGTTTAGTTCTCAATTCCTCCTTCCTTTTATCCACTTTTCAACTTTGGTGGGTTTTTTTTCTTTTTTTTCTGCTCATTTGCCCTGTCCCCTTTCTTTTCTCTCCCTGCCGCTCACACACTCATATGCGTTTTTTTTCTATCATACCCATGGTAAAGTTTGTTGGAAACATTAGATTAATTTTCTGCTTGTTTATCTTTTTTTGTGTATGTCTAGTTGAAAACACATCTGGTTTTTATTCTAATCAGTATTCCTCTGAGAATAACTTCATATTATAGGAAGCAAACAATTCTCAAATAATAAATCAGAATGATGCAACTTCTGGTAATTTAAACTTTTATCCAATAATTTTAAAAGAACTATTCATGCAGTCTTAACTTAGCAGACTTTTTTCAAGATAGAAGTTTATGGAGAAGAGGATTGTATGGGTAATCATTTGAAGCAATCAATACTTAGAAATCTATTTTTTCAAAAAGGGAAATCTTGGAAACTAAACATGGAAAATGATTCACTCTTCTCATTAGTAATTCATTTCTGAGAGTTCACAAGTTAGATGACACATTCAAAGTGTTATGGGAATGGAGAAAAAGCAAAGGAATGAAAAGAGAACAAAACCTATGCACTGAAAACAGGAAGACAAAAAATAGAACTACTAAAAAAGCAGCAAATAAACATTAAATGAGAAATTATTAAAAACGACCTACAAAACATAGAACTATGTGCACAATTCTCTCATAATGAGAGAATGTAGTATTTAGAGGTTATATGAAAAACAACTGGTCTATGACGAGTTTTCAGGATTCAGATAATTTATATCCAGTCCTATCGAAATCTGAATTATTGTCCTTAATAATCACATGACATAGGCAAGTTACTTAATTTCTCAGTCCATCACATGTAAAAAATAAATAAATAAAAGAGCAATAAAGACAAACCTCCCTTCAAAGAAGTCTATGTGGCTGGGGAGTAGATGCAAAAAAATAGAGGACTTTAGAGGGTGTAAAGTGGAAGTACTGTTTTGAAAGAGGAAGATGTTTAGGTATTTCTACTGGCAGCGTCTAGGTGGGATTGAGCAGGAATGTTTTGAGGGAAGATGAGCTTAAAAGGAAATGTGAACAGTGAAATGGTAAGAACCAGTGAGTAATGAACAGTGAAAGCAATGATGAATATAGTCAGAGTTAGAAAGAGACTAATTTGCTGACACCTGTCTTTAGTTTATGTATCAAATGCTTACACTAGCACTTATTGGCAAATTCCTAAGCATTAAGTAATATATCCCAATTTGGCACTATTTTTATCTAAATTCTACTAATGTTGAAACTAGTCTTGATAGATGATATAGATGGATGATATAAAATAAAAGAGGATAGCTACCCTGGCATCCTTATTTTCTCAATGAGGAAACAAGACCCAAGAGAGTTTGAATAACTTTTACAAGGTAATAAAGTTAGAAATAAATTGAGATATTTATGAAATGAAGAGTGGAGGAGCCTAAGCTCATGTTTGTATTCAATATAGAATTTATTTTTGTAAAGAGTGACGGTAGGGGCTGGAGCGATAGCTCTGCAGTTACGGCACTTGCCTGGTAGGTACGAGCATGTGAGTTCAAACCCCAGCACTCCGTGCACAATGAAGTCTCAAGAGCAAAGAAAGCCACATGAAAAACCAAACAAAGATTGCTTCTCGCTCTCTCTCTCTCTCTCACTGTACCTCTTTTTAAAAAAAAAAAAAAAAGAGTGAGGGTAGCCCTAATCTTCCTACTTCTTCAAGCATACAGCACTTTAATATGGAAAATGCCAACTGACCATCAGTTCACACACAGAGAACTCAACTAAGGAGCCCTTCGTTTATGGGAAGAAATTGTTGAGAAAAAAATGTTTCAAACTCAAGAAAAATTCATGCCAATCACCTATAACACTAAACTTAATCTTATAAAGATAATCTAAGAAATATGAAATATTTATTCTAAATTCTCACCTGAATTTCTTCAAATTTCTATAGAATTTTTAGGAGTCCTCACTAAACATCTCCTAATATGTTTCAGAATTTTAGTACTAACTGCCATTTGATACCCACCCCCACCTTGTATCCCCAGAAAAAAAATGGTACCTGTTTCCATGGATCCTATTTGAAATCACATTGCATCATTTAAGAAACATAGATTAGCAAGAAAATGAAGCAGAAAAAAATAGTTCTTGGGAATCAATAAGATGATGATTGAGTAAATAACTTAGCAGAATAACGTTCTACAGAATTTTATGGATAAAGAACAAATACATGATTTGGAATATCACAGCATTCAAAAGTACAACAAAACTACTGAGAAGTACAAAATAGAGAAGTAAATTCTAAAGGATATGGAAGATCAATTCAGATAGTCCATTTTTACTCCAGAAAGAGAACTTGAAGGAAAACAGAAGAAAGAGCACTTTGCAAAACGGAAGTGATCAGATTTCAATTATCTACCAAGGGCCAAGCAGAATAAGTAAAGACCCATATGTTGTTGAAAACTCCAAATTCCAATAGAAGAGAAAATTCTGAAATTTTCAAAAGTTAAAGTTACACAAATTGCTTATACAGGAACTAGACTCAGACTGGCAAGATTATATAATTAGGCAACACATAATGCTAGAAAAGATTACAGAAATACCTTCAAAAGCCTGAAAAAATATATTCAACCAAAATACATACCAACTGAAATACCATTCAGATCATGCAAAAAACAACTTCAAAGATTTACCAAGTATAAACCCACCCTGAAAGAATTACTTCAGCAAAAGAAAGTTTCCAGGAGGAAAATGTGGGATTTAAAAAAATGAAACTTTTTTCATTACAATAAAAGAAACTAATTACTGGTTTGTATATATATATATATGCATCAATCTCAAACACATTATGCTAAGTGAAAAAAGTCATACTGAACAGGGTTCCACTACATGTTTTCATATAAGACTTTCTAGAAAAGCAAAACCTATAGATATAGAAAGCAGATTGCCAGGGGTTGACCACAGTGGAGCACAGAATAGTTTAATATCTTCTTTGTGGTGGTGATTACACAGCATATCCTTCTTGCAAAATTCAGAATGGTACATCAAAGCAGGTGAAAAACCGTATTTAAGTTATACCTCATCGATAAATATATGGATACATAAATGCATTAATACTAATGAGATACAAAACCCAATGAATAAACAAACTATTTTATTGTTAAAACTTTTTAAATAATCTTGAAGTAAAATCTCAATGAAAACAACTTTGGAGTGTGGGAAATAGAAGATTAGGAAGGAGTTCACTCAGTTTCTTCCTTTATTTAGGGGAAGAATAGAAATAGCAATATATTTTAGATATTGATAAAATATGCTTAATCATTTTTAGATTAACCCCTAGGAGAATGGAAATGGAATTCATAACTTCAAAGAAGATGAAAAAAACAATAACAGAAAATAATCAAATAAGAAGATAAAATAGAATGACTGATAACTATCATTAAAAGATAAAATAAGATGGAAAAAATAATTTCAATCAAATTAGTTGTCATAATATATGTGAATTTGGTAGATTTTCATATAAAAGACCCTAAAATGCAGTTAAACTTGTACACAAATAAAAACACATGCTGTTGATAAAAGACAGATCTAAAATAAAATGACTCAGAGAGTAATCCTATTTTTAAATGCCAAAAAAAGATATAACTTGACATGGTTTAATATTCATTCTGGAGACAAATTAAATAAATTTAGTTTGGTGAAACTGATAGAAAAACTTCATTAATTTGATTTGAGAAAACTACAACAAACCTGAAGAACATCGTACTTAATAGGTAATGTACTAAACAGAGTCACTGCTTAATTCAACTTCCTTACTCCAGCTTAGTCGGTATAATAAGAAAAAAAAAAACTTATAGCACCTGTAGGGCTAAAAATGACAACTAATCTCAATTTAATAAGATTCTGTTTGCCTATTACTTGTCTTTTCATCTCAATTTCATAAGTGCATTGTTCTAAGCAGTTTTATTACTAATTTCTTATTCAAATGTGCTAAATTAGCTCTTGAAAAACTACTGGTGCTCCCTACAGACCAGCCTGCCTTCCCTTCCATTAGACAGCCGCTGTATCTGGGTCAGAACGCTGCCCAATCTCACTTTGCCCACACACAAAGGCCCAGAATTAATAGCCCCTGAGGCAAATTCCTTAACCAGTGACTGATGAGAGAGGGTTAATAAATGTCACAACTTTCCTCCTTTCCTTGGCTGGGATAATTCCGAGGCATGTGCTTTGCCCTTTTATTTTTTTATTTATTTTCAAGAGTCTCCCTAGGAGATTACGATCCAGTTACTCCCTGTGGTAGCTGGCTCGGTACTGTGTCTTTCATTGACTGCCCTTCTTTTCCTGGACGCTCATCTCCCCATTCCCATGTTCCTTGCTCCTTCCAATAAATTGCTTACGTCTGAATCCTTGGCACAGAAACTACTACTGAGAACCATGAATTCTTCATAAGCATAAATAGTAACAATCAGAGAGATGTAAATGCTTTTAAATGCTTTATTTTTAATGTGAGCACTTCCAACTTATTTTCAAGATGAAAAGAAGGCAGAAAAGCTGCCCAAAGCAATGGTAGCAGGAATGGGGTGGAAGTGAGGGGAAAGGAACAAGAAAAGCAATGACAGCTGAAGGATATTCCTCAGAAAAATGATAGCATGCTGTAGAAGAAAATTGTAACTAAATATTTTACCAAATGTTTTAAAACTTAATGATGTACTTACTTCTGTGAATGAAAATCAAAAGGCATAAAAGCAAAGCATAGTGAAGGATCAGATTGAAAATTAATGAAAAACGAAACCACCAACAGAAATGAGGGTAAAATGAAAGAAACCCAAGAGATAATAAGACACTGAGGAAAACGTAGTAAGGGATGTAGAGGAAATGAGCGAAATGGAAATAAAGAAACAGTTTTCAATGTTAGGAAAAATGATAATGCAGACTGGCATTCATATGTGGAATATAAAAACTTGATTTCATACAATTTGAGACTAGAATGGTGGTTACTAGAGGCAGGCGGTGCGGAGATGAAAAGACAAAGTTGATCTTTGGGTATTGAGTCAGGAGTAAAAAGTTCTGGGGTACTTTTGCATGGAATGGTGAATATAGTTGAAAATTACATATTGTGTATTTCTAAAAACTAGAAGAGATTCTGATTATTTTCACCACAAAAATGATAAAAGTCTAAGAAAGATATGTTTAAACCAATTTAAACACTTTATGATATATACATATATGAAAACATCACATGGTACCCCATTCATATATACAAGTTTAACATTTTTAAGTATTAATTAAAGAGAAAACTATAAATGGACTATGAACCAAGTTAATTTTGTGTCTGGCAATGTCTGTAATTGACATTGATATTTAAAGGATATTTTTATAAAGCATGTATTTCTAGGTTGGCAGTGGATTTTGTTTGGGGTTTTGTTTGTTTTGTTTTTTAATCACTTTAAACTAGTTTCCACTGTTTCTGTTGAAAATTCCTGTTGCTGCTTTCAAGGTTATTCACATCTATTCTCTCTGAGTCTGATGTGTCTAAGAATGGTTTTCTTTATATTTATCCTGCTTGGGGCTTGCCTTCCCCAGCTTTCCATGCTACCACATGACTCAACCAATATACCATGGTGAGAATTAGCTGCCATATTTGTTGGGCTCCTCCAAATCTAACATCAGCCTGAAGCTCTTCTGGTGGTTCATCTCTTCCCCAGTAGCCTGCTTCTGCTTGTGCCAAGCCCCACCCTGAACAGTATTCAGAATCAGTAAATGCCTTCAGGGAATGAAAACAGGAAACATAGGAAGGACTTCCCTTTCTGGAATTTTAACTTCCCTTGTTCTCATTATTTTCAATGTCCTTAAAAATAGTATTTTTGTAACTAGTCCAGTTTGTTGTTGTTCTTGTTGTTGCTGTTGCTCTTGTGAGACCTACTATATTTTGGTGGAAAACAAGTCTCAAGTACACTTTTTAAAACCATCTTTATTCTTTTTACAAAAAGAAAAAAATCTAAAATAAAACCTCCTAGAAAAGTTAAAAATATACTGATGGGAAAATCAGTATTATGTAAATATTCACCAAAAAAGAGTTCAAGTAGTAGGACTGAGGGTGTGAATCAATAGCAGAGTGCTCACCTAGCACACATGTGGTCCTGAGTTTGATCCTCAACAACACATACAAACACACACACAAAAAGCTGCTATAGTGGAATAGTAATATTCATAACAAAAAAGTTAAACGAATGAAATATTAAAAAGGATAGAAAAAGAGACTATCTTCTCAAAGAAATCCAACAAGAAAATGTTGTAATTGTGAATATGAAGGTACCAAAAACATTGCCTAGAAATATATAAAAAAACAAAAATGTGTAGATCTTAAGAATTAACTGATAAATCCAAACCACAGTGGAATATTTTAATAGTTCCTTAGAAAACAATTGTTAGATCTGACAAAAATTAATTTAAAAAGTACATTAGGGGGCTGGAGCAGTGGTTCAGCAGTTCAAACCTCAGCACCACAAAGTGTCTGAGAAAAAAAAGCCACATGAAAAACTAAATAAAATTGCTTCTGTCTTTCTCTTTCTCTCTCTTTCTCTCTCTCACTGTCCCTCTCTTTAAAAAAAAGAAAGTACATTAGAAAGAAACATTAGCAAGTTTGATGTGTGTGTGTGTGTGTGTGAGAGAGAGAGAGAGAAAAGAGAGCATTAACAGATCAAGACTATACATTCCTTTTAAATACAGTTGCATATGGAACATTTACAAAACTTTTCCATGCACAGTCATAAATGAAATATTAACAATACATCCTCGCTTACCTCCTTACCTAAATAAAATACCATAGTTCATCATTGCAATCACTCCTTTGCATTAACCTTCGGTTCCTTTCCCCATTTATCACTGTTACTTGAAAAAGCTATAACCCTAATTAAAGGCAATTCTCCACCTTCTTTACACCTTAAAAAGAACAGTTAAATATACACAAAGAAATCAACCAACCATGCTGACTAGTCTCATTTTTATTTCATAATTACATAACACAAGTGGGCTTTAATACTGTATTCTCTTTACTGTTTCTTTCATTTACCTAGACAAAGACTTCCATCTTTTTTCCTTTCAGATCTATAGCACTACCACCCCTATCCTCAATCTCAGATCGTGATATTGCTATTTCAATTAAAAATTAAAGCAGTGGGAACTTTCATAAATTCCCATGACCACATCTACCAATTACCAGCATTATCTGCCATATTCTCTGTTTTCCTTCCTGTGCTCATAACTAAAGTCAACTTTGTCCAGCACTTCACAAACATAATTTCATTTACTCCTCTAGTGATCCTGTGAGATTTGTGTTGATGGTGGCATTTCAAATCTGAGAGCACAGATTGAAAATCATGGCTTGAACAGGAGCACTGTTCCTGCTCTGCACACTCCAGCCCCTTACCGCTCAAAAGGTGGCTCCACATGCCATAGCATCACCAACACTGTGATATGAGACCCTACACCTATTTAGATTTTTTAAAATGCATTTTAAAAAGATTCCCTGGTGTTTCTTATGCCATTTGATGTTTAAAGAACACTCCTGTGTACCGTTTTATTCTTTCCCATGCACTTTCTACCATAATATAGCATCACCAATTATCATTAAAATAAAATTGGTTCTTGGATCATATAGTAACACTCAGTCTTTCTCCCTAAGGAAGTACCATTAAGGACAGGTCTTCCCAAGGTACTAATTCAAGTCTTTCATAAATCCTATTAGTGTCTGTGGTCTACAAATGAAGCTTCTGGTGGTGTTCCTTCTTTTGGTGTGATTGATTTGATTAAATTTGGATTCAGCAAAGTCTCAGCGGTCAGGGTAGGAGATTAGTGGTAGCCAGATCAAAGAATTTAGGATTACCAGGATTATAAGAGCCCATTCTTATTCTAATCATTTATTTTAACTGTTAATTTCTCATTCACTGAGAAAAAGCTTGACTTAATTAAAAACAGAACCAAATTTTGCAAATTTGATCTTGGAATATGGACTTATTTTAAGATGTATTGTTAGTGGTGAATATTGAGAATCCACCCATGGAAAGAGTTTGAGAGCCTATAATTTTTTTAAAATAATGGAATCAAATGCTAGTTTCTTTATTCAGCACAGAAGTCTGACTTACAGTAAACATTCTGATGGAAAGATTCTGGTGAACGGGTGGGGAACTGACACTGCGTCACTAGGATTTCTGCTACCATTTTTCCCATTAGAGCACAATGGCTCCAAACAAAGAGGAAATGATATGGGTGAACCACAGCACCCTCCGTTTAACATTTATACTAAGAGAAAAGCACAATGAGCTCTTGCAAAAGTTTTCTCCGCATTGTATGTGATGCTTCCACCCATTATTTGAAAGAAACATATATTTCACTACAGAATACATGACAGTGATCTCACCAAAATAGAAATCCCTCATCACTTTGATTTCACTGTTTCAAGGTCTTGCATTTCTAAACTCAAAATACTTCAGGTTTTTCTCTGCAGTAACAGGAAGCTATGTATTCCTCTGCACCTCTTTCACCATCATTTTCAGAGTGACAGGGTTAATCCATTTCTGTTGCTATTACAAAAGACTCCGCTAAGCTAACAAAAAGTTTGAAGCCCTTGGCAAGTTTTAAATTATTAGATGACAATAAGTAAAAGAGACATAATTGCTTTCAACTTCCAATAAACTATCATGTTACCTTTCTCCTTTTCAAACAATCTATGGGGAAATAAAGTTTATGATAATTTGAAATAATTAGGTTCATTAACAACTTTATGACTTAAGGAGTAAAACCACATCACTCACATAATTTGTTAAGCAACTGCAGTATTTAAATGAACTCATAATTACCCACCAATTATTTCAGTCATCCTCAAAGATTTGAATTCAATGTATTATTTCCTGACAGACACATTTTAAAACTCTTCTACGCTGGGATAACCACTCCATCTTAATGTCCTTAGCTCTTTTTCTTCTTCACATTCTTGAAGTTAAGGACACTCCCGAAGGAACCCTTTGCTGCAGCCAGGGTGGTCTTTTCATGATCCTGCCCAAATGCATTGTTAACCAGTCTCACCCCTGTGTATCAGTAGTCTGAATTATTTTTCATGTCCAAATCCTCACAAATCTAACAGTTTTAAAGTGAGACTTCTTTGATTATCTCATCCCTTAAATAGTCCCTGTCTCATCCTAAAATTTTCATTTCTGATACTATGTATTTGCTCTTTCATGTCAAGTGAATTTTATAACTGAATTTTCCACAAGTATGACCTGTAAACATGTTATCAACCTATTAAATTATAATAATTGACTGCTAAAACCTGCTTCCTTTATTTCTTATGTACTTTTCAGGATTTTTCATGTAGTATACAACAAATATTTTTCTTTCTCTTCTTTTTTAATTTTTATTTATTTTTATATTTATATTTTTTTTTATTTGTGTGTGTGTGTATGTGTGTGTGCACTAGGGATCAATCAAACCTAAGGCTTCATGCATGCTAGGCCACAAATCCAGCCCTACAAGAAGTATTTATTAAAGGAATATGCGAATAAACAAATAAGTGGAAAATAGCAGATTTAAGTTTGAGAAATCATATTTACATTTTTGCCTCTTAACACAAGGAGATTTATTTGATATGTCTTCTTATCTCTTAATATAATTTGAAATAAGAAGCATAATTTAAAATTCAATTCAGCTGTTTTTCAAAAAGACCTTACTTTTACCAATGAGAAAGTTGAGCCCCAGTTGGAAAGCAGGCTGCTGGAGACCACATATACAGTCTGTGGAAGCATTAAACCAAATCTTAGATACCTAAATCTTAATACTGTGATTTCCTAAGGGCAGTGTTTTCCAATGGAGATACCAGGTTGATAGGGTGTCTCAGGAAGCAGGCTATTTCAAGAAAGAGATAACTGAAAGATAAGGTGAAGCATGCAAATCAGTTCATGTTACATGTGGCATGTTTTAAATTACAACGATGGATGATAGACTCAGGGAGGAAATAGTTCTCTTCAACCCTCATCAATTCATAATTGGGATGGGCCCCTGTAACGAAGGACAGATTAGCAAGACAAAAACAAGTTTATTAACATGCACAGTGTACATCATGTAAGAAAAGCTTTAATGAAAGGTTAACAGTAGCTTGAAATTCTGGCCTGCATAACATCTTCAACAAAGAACAACAAATTTGAGAGAAGCATTAATCCAAAGGAAAGCACTTTTAGAGTTAGAAGGTAAATACATAGGAAGAAATTAAAGGAGTAAAGTTTGTTTGCAGATTCCTCTAGTGCTATCTCCAATTGATAAGAATCTATGGGTATCTCCAGTCTTTCTTAATAGAGAGAAATGAATGCTTTACAGATTTATCTATCTGCTTTTGGGCAAGTAGCGGGGGGGGGGGCAGAGATATTTTCTACATCTGCTCCTCCTTAATTGTTTTCTTCTCAACAATCCTTTGTATTTTAGGGAATCATATTCTGGTCTCCCATAGTCTCCATTTTGAAACATTATTTTCACAAAGTTTTACATATTAAAGTAGAATTGGTAGCTATGGAGAGATTTGGGTTCAAAGTTTTGAAATAAGAGATTGTCAGAGGGGGAACATAGATTGGGACCAGCAGGAAAGAACAACTTTGAGATTTTGCGCCATATCTTACTGAATTGTTCTCATATCTAAGACAAAGTCAGTTCAATTAAACAGTTGTGTCACATTATAGGAGGTGGTGTAGGTTAGCGCTCATCAAAATTAGGCCTCACTCTCCAGCTCCATAGGCTCTGCAATAGGATTCTTTGTCCCTCAAGTTATAATTTCAGACTTCTCTATGTGCATCCAAGAACAAAGAAAATTAATACACCTCCGATGACTGAAGAGAGGACCAGGCTCTCACTTCCTGCTCCACAAAGAACAGAAACAACTGAACAGCTGCATTTTGAAGTGAGGTCTGGATACCTGGGACAACCACATAGAAAGAAGAACAAAGTGTCCCAGCAATTGCTACCCTGGATTTTCAGAGGACCGGGATTATTCTTTGCAGGGGAAAGAATGAACAAAAGTATCTCAACAAATTCCATCCCCACAGACAACAGCAACCTTAGCTACTAGAAAGTTTCATAGCTGTCACAGGTTTGCAGCCCAGTTAGGGGAGCAACCTGGAGTCTACACAGTAGATTTCTTTGGAGAAGGAACTCATATCACTTCCTTGGAAAACCCTAGAACCCAGGCTCCTGTGTCTGAATGCCATCCTCACAGTGAAGCTGTCTGAATTCATACCATTCTAGGAGTCAGAAGACCTTTCCTATCCCCACCTATGGGACCCCAATCCTTCTGCCACACTAGTGTGGGTATTGGATTACAGCCTCACAGACTCAACTTGGTCTAGCAAAGCAACTGTGACCCCAGTACCCAAGCCTGCCTGAATTTCAGGACATAGGTGTCTCAGCACAGAGGGAAACTGAGAGTGCTACCCTGAAGAACTAAATGACTATGGTCCTTTTCTAGTGGGAACAAGGTAGTTGGTGCATGTGGACTTACATCAGTGTTATATCTGAAAGCAGTCACCTGCTTGATCACCAGTGGCCACATCCCTCCATGCCCTGTGTGTGTACATGCTTCTCTCCCATTGGAGCCAAGGGCCTGGCACTGTGACTTTCCCACTGCTTCCCCCCACACAGTGTACGGATCCATACTTCTGCCAGGTCTGAGGGCAGGTACTTTAGACCCTCTATCACTGCTGTGGCTGCCAGTGCCAGAGACCCTTACCAGCAGCAGTGCCTGAGAAAATGTTCATCACCCACCCCTGGCACCACTCTCACTATAGGGACTCCACACATACTGATGTGTATATGACACCTGCCTGAGCCATAAGAGTGTCCCCACGCCTGTGTGGCCTTCAGAAATTATGGGTCTCTTTAATTCCATGATACAACACACTATACCCATGGTCATTATTTAAGCCAAAGAAGATATAGGGAGAGTACACTTTGTTGCCCAAGAACCAAAGTCCATATTGCATATCAAACTGACACATAAAGACACATCTTTAGAGAAAGCCGTTTACTAAGAAGGATTCCATAAAAGTGGTAGAGATAACTGATCCACAAGATCTGTAGATCTCAACATAGAAGCACAAGAAATGTGAGAAAAAAAGAAAGCAAAATAACAAGATGCCTCCAAAAGAACACAATGACCACTAGCAACACATTCCACAGAGAATGGCGTTGATAAGATGCCCAAGAAAGCGTTGAAGAGAATGATGATAAAGGAGCTCAACGAGATTGAAGAGAATGCAGACAGTTGAACAAAACTGGGAAAACAATGTATGATCTGAATGAGAAGCTCAGCATTGATAGATTTTTACAATGAACCAAATCTTGGAAACAATGAGCTCAATCAATAAAATAAAAAGTACAATCAAAAACTTCAACAGACTAAATTAAGCAAAGAAAGAATATCTGATCCTGAAGATAGGTCTTTTGAAATATCTGAGTCAGATAAAAAATTAAGAAAGAAAGAATATTTTTGAGACTTCTGACATGTTATTAAATGAATAAATATTCACATTTTGTGGATACCTGAAGGAGGAGAAAAAGGGAAAGAAATAGGAAACCTATTCAATAATAATACCTGAAAACTTCCCTAATCTTAGAAAATATGTGAACATCCAGGTACAAGAAGTTTTTAGGACTCCAAATAGACATAACCAGAAAATGTTTTCACCTTGACATATTATGCTCCAAATATTAAAAGCATAAGACAAAGAGAAAATTCTAAAAACGGTCAAAGTGCCAATTCACACTTATGGGAACCCCTATTAGAGCAATAGTTATTGACAGAAAATAGCTATCAATCCAAAAATACTGTACCCAACAAAGTAATCCTTACGAATGAAGAAATGCTTTTCAACAAGCAAAAATAGAGGGAATCCATCACCACAAAACTGACCTTTCAAAAGATGCTTAAGGAGTCCAAAATCTAGAAGTAAAAGAAAGATATTTACCATCATGAATACATGTGAGTGTCTAAAATCCACTCATGAAGTAGACACACAAAAGAGAAACAGAAAGGGATTATACCTTATCAATACAATAAATCAGCAAATCATAAAGATGAACAAAAAGAGGGGCTGGAGCGGTGGCTTGGCGGTTACGGTGCCTCCCTGGCTTGTGCGAGGATGAGGGTTCAACCCCAGCACCACATGCACAGCGAAGTGTCAGAGCAACTAAGGCCACATGAAAAACTAAATAAAATTGATACCCCCCCCTCTCACCGTTCGTCTCCCTCTTAATGAAAAAATGAGTAAGAAGAGAGGAAGAATAGAACAAATGGCATTTAAAACAAATAGAGGAAATTTAACAGAATGAGAGGTACAGAGTAAGTCCATATATATCTATAATAACCTTGAACATAAATGAACTCAATTATCCAATTGAAAGATAAAGATGGGCTGAATGAATACAAAAACAGGACACAATGATATGCTGCCTGCAACAAATTCACTTCACCAGTAAAGACACACAGAGACTGAAAGTGAACAGATGGAAAAAGACAGTCCATGCAAACAGAAAAAAAAAAAAGCAATTGGGAGTAGCTATTTTTATGGCAGACAAAATAGACTTAAAGACAAAAACCACAAAAAGAAACAAAGAAGGTCTCTATATAATGATCAAGGATCAGTTCAATAAGAAGATTTAGCTATAAATATATAGGTACCTAATGTCAGAGCATAAACTTTCATAAGATTACCATTATCAGATCTACATGGAGGGTCAGGATCCAAAAAAATCATACTAGCAGACTTTAACACTACACTTTCTTCAATGGACAAATCATTTAGACAGAAAACGAACAAAGAAACAGGAGTTAAATCATGATCTAATTCAAATGCACTTAAACATAAATTTACAGACTATTTCTTCTGACAACTACAGAATACACATTATTTTCTTCTGCACATGAAAGATTCTCCAAAATAGACCATATATTAGGCCACAAAACAACTCTCAACAAATTTTTTAAAAATTGAAATCCCAACATGTATGTTCTCTGACCACAACAGAATAAAACTGAAAGCTAAGAACAAACGAAACTTCACACGCTATACAAAATCATAGAGACTTAAAAACATGGTACAAAATTAACAGTGGGCCATTGAAGAAATCAAATGGGAAATTTATGGAAACACCACAGAGCAAAACTTACAGGACTATGAAGAAAGTTTATAGTAATAATGTCCTACATGAAAAAATAGAAAAAGTTTTCAAATAAGTGACCTAACTGGGCATATTAAGGACCTAGAAAATCCAGAACAAATCAAACCCAAAATTAGTAGAAGGAAAGAAATAACAAAGAGCAGAACCAAATGAAATGTGAAGACTAAAAATTAAATTAAAAAGGTCAATGAAACAAACAGTTGCCGTTTTGTAATGATAAAATTACAAACCGTTTGCTAGACCAATTAAGGGGTAAAAAAAAAAAAAAGACCCAAATAAAATCAGAGATGAAAAGGGAGACATTAACACTGATACAAAAAAAAAATGCAAAGGATCAATAGAGATTATTCTGAATAACTATGTGCTAACAAATTGGAAAACCTAGAAGAATGGATACATTTATGACATATAAAACTTACTGAAATTAAACCATCAAGACAGAGAGTGCCTAAACACATCAATAATGAGTAGTCACAATGAGTGACATAAAATTAGCAGTGAGATTTATCAGTCTCTCAACAAGGAAGAATCTTCACAGCAGGCTTCACTGCTGATATCTGTCATAATTTTAAAGAATAATTAGCACCAAACCATCCTAAAGAATTGAAAATTGAAAGAACCCTTCTAGACCTCTTTTATAGGACCTTGATAGCAAAATCAGATAAGGACACAACAACAACAAAATAACTACAGACTAATATCCATGATGAACATAGATGAAAAAATTCTCAACAAAACACAAGCAAATCAACTCCAGTAGCACATAAAAAATATCTTTCACCATAGTCAAGTTGGATTTATCCCAGAGATGCAAGGATGCTTCGGCATACAAATCAATAAATGTAACACATCACATCAACAGAATAAAGGATAAAAATCATATGATCATCTCAATCAATGCAGAAAAGACATTTGATAAAAATTAGCATGACTTCATGATTAAAATCCTGGACAAATTAGTTACAGAAGGCTCATACAGCAACATAATATAGGATCTACGTAACACATCTGCAGCCAACATCATACAAATGGGGAAAGCTGAAAATATTTGTCTAAGCTCTAGATCAAAACAGAGGTGACCACTCTCACCACTCTTACTAAATATAATACTAAAAGTTTTTTCCAGAGTGATTAGGCAAGAGAAAGAACTAAAGGAATACAAATAGGAAGGGAGGAAGTAAATTATCCATTTACAGATAAGATACCATAGTTAGAAAAACCTAAAGTCTCTAATAAAAAACCAAAAATAAATTCAGTAAAGTTCCAGAATACAGAATCAATACGCAAAAGTGAGTAGAATGTTTATATACCAATAACAAGATGTCTGAAAAAGAAATCATGAAAGCAATCCCATTCAAAACAGCACACACACACACGCACACACACCTAGGAATAAAATTAACCAAGGCAATGAAAGATCTCTATGATGAAAAATTTTTTAAATACCTTGATGAAAGAAACTGAATAAGGCACAAATTTATGGACAAACCTCTCATGTTCATGGATTGAAAGAATTCAAATTTTTCAATGTCCATACTACCCAAGCAATTTACAGATTCAATGAAATCCCCATCAGAATACCAATAATGTTCTTCACAGAACTAGAAAGAATAATCCTAAAATACATGTGGAAGCACAAAAGACCCTAAATAGCCAAAGCAAATCTTAAACAAAAAGAACAAAGCTGGAGGAGTCACAATTCTATTTTACGGTATGCTTGTGATGTTTGGCTCCTCAGTCTTCGTTCATAAATACATTCATTTTATTCAAATTCTTGCCACCTTTTTCTTTATACAAAACCTCAGAAATACGTAAAAAGCTAATCACTTGCTCCTTGAATCCATAAGTTGTGAGAGCAATGATTTAGTCCTTAAAGATAAAATATAATTCGAAGTAAGAAAAAATAGAAGAAATCTCCCCAAATACCAAAATGAAATAAGATGGCACTCTTACGAGGCTTGTCATCAACATTATAACCCCTAGGTCTGATTAGTCTGCCTGATAACTGATGATCAGTGCCAGAATCTAGAACAATCTCTCAGATTGCCTTCTTCCTCTGCTCTGTTAAGATCTACTTAATAACTAGCTGGTGCTTTTAAGTTGATTGACATAGCTGATTATATCAAATGGTTCTCTTTTTCTTTTGAAGGAGTGACAAGATTCCTTCAGTACCCTCATGCATATTCATGTTTGTTGAAAGGAGAGGTCACCAAATCTTCTCTGGATGCATTGTTAGAATATAGGAAAAGTGGACTCCAACATGCGGAGGCCCAAGTCTCCTACTGGATTTAATAGGAGGGTCATGGAAAGACCTCTGAACTTGGAAGCGAGAGACTAGATCTGCATCTTCTCCCTCCACTCCTTCACAAACAGTGGCTTAAACTAGTCACGAAATTTACTGCGCTTTGGTTTTCTCATCTGTAAATTGTGGAAAATGCTACTTGGCTCACAGAATGCTTTTGTGGGGATGACATGAGATAACATAAACAAATGAATTTTATAAACTCTACAGCCCAGTTAGTAAGAATATAAGATGGAATATTCATTTCCTCTGACAGGGGCAAGCTGTGACAATATTCTAACTCTCATCCCTGTTCCCCTCTCTCCATGGTTAGGATACATTTCCAGAAAGAAAAAGGGATATCATGCTTTTTGAGAAGAAAAACAAAAACAGAATTTTAAGAATTCAAAAACAGTATTTTATTTTTTATTTTAGCTCTGGACTTCAATATGGCAGAAATTTTAAAGAACCCGAGAGCAAATGCACCATCATCCACAGTGAAGGACTACTCAAGATCAATAACAAAGGTTTGGAAAAAAAATAATTATTTTTAAAAAGTCCTTGTTTACTTTGCCATATAATTAGAATTGACCAACTTCACAAAGGCACATTCTCAGTGTGTTTGAGAAAAAAAATTTTAATGATCAAAAGAGATTTTTGGAGTCATATTAGCTTAATATCTTAATATTAAAAAGTTTATTTTCTTCTGAAAATATCCCCATCTCTAATTTAAAAATTCGTCACATTTATCTTTTCCTTGCAACATTTCTTGTCACTGCTTCTCCTTGGATGGACATGTAAGACTTCTTCTAGTGTTTTGACATGGCTGTGAGCTCAATAAGCAGCCAAGTTTCAGGGACAACTTCAAAGGAATACCAGCAATGGGAGACCCGTCCTCACTTTCTAAGCCACGGCCCTCGAAGCTGACCACATAAAGATACTTTGGCTCTTGAGTCATGAAGGAATTGTTTCTTCACATTCTTGAAGGTTCCTGGCAAGTAGATATCCCACAGACTTGCTGCATGGTGTTGCTTCAGCAAGATTTAAGAGGTTATTGGCCCGAAATCCTGAAATTGATCTCTTAATTTCAGATAATTAGATTTTAAGTTAGTTGCAGTCTTTATTGCTAAAATTTTATCTAATTTTCTAGCTAGGCTGAGTACTATTTAAAATTAGAAATTATAGTAATATAAAATCTACTTTCTGAAAGACAGTATTCATGTATTTCCTGTTCTTTAATAATCCAGTTTCGTAAAATCTCTTCCTGCCTTATTCTAACTTTCTACTGCCAAGGATGGTTTATAAGTACTCAGAAAGTCATCTGGTAATCTGTAAGAGTCCATTGTGGATAGATAACATTGTCTTACCATTTTACTTTGCTAGATTTAGAAATTAAGGGAATGTAGTAGAAATTATATATCTAATCTTCAGAAAGCACTAAGAAATAGGAACAAATGGGTCTGTAACTGACTAAACAACCTTTTTCAGAGGATGCTGTTAAAAGATAGTCAACTGAAGATACATCCAGAGTAATACATCAGATTTCTGCCTCATTGACCCTGCCCCATGTATTCCTGAGGTTGGGCTAGCTCAGGAAAATACTAGCTTGGGCTAGTATTTTCTTAAAATGTCATAAAATGGGCATCTTAAACAGCAGTAATTTATTTCTTATAGTTCTAGGGGATAGAAAATCAAAGATCAAGGAGCCTACCAATATGGTTTTTCAGAGAGGACTCTCCCTGGCTTGTAGATGACTTGAGAGAACTAGCTCTCATCTCTTATTTTAAGACACTGCTCCCATCATGGATGACCTCACTTAAACCTAATTATTGTCAAAAAGTCCCACCTCCAAATACCATTACATTGGGGGTTGAGACTTAAATATATGAATCTGGAGCAGGGGGCATAAACATTGAGCCATAATGCTAATTAGACAATTGATATATTTATGCCCATTCTTTTAGAGACTGGCATTGGAAAATAACTGCAGACAAACAGATGAAGGGCTCCCAGACTATGTTTACTCAAGGGCCAGCCAACATATTTAAAGGAATTTCTGTTAGGAAAAAGACTATGGGTACCATAATACATGTAGGAAATAAGGATAAGACTTCTTCTGTGTGGCTCCAGAAAAGAAAAAAAAAAGTGTAACTTTTACTAATAAATGAAAGGTATGGGGAGATAGATTTTCAGTTCAACATAAAGAAGAATTTTCAAAGCACCAAAGTTGTTTAAGTCCTGATTCAGTGCCTATGAGTCCCTGTCACTGAAAGTGACATTTGCCACTAGCATAGGCAGAACACACATTCTGTCCTCAGTAATCAAAGTTTAACTTTTTAGTCATAGTCAGCAATTATCCTTTAATAAAGTAATGGAAAAATTGAACACTAAAACCACACTTTGGACTTTCTAGTTGCCCCCTGTGATCCTTCCAAAGTTTGCATAATTTCTTAGTTCTTCAAATTTAGTGCTAAATTAACTTTTCACTGTAAAAGTATTATTTATGGAATCTTAAAGAACTCTGTCATATTTCTGCCTTTATCTTTTGTGGATTAATACAAGCATTTGGGATTTCTTTTAATTGGTTCAGTTATTTGGAGTGACTCTAGAAAGACATTCTTTGGGCAGCTTGAGAACTTCTGCTTTAAAGCACTTAAAAAATGGCTATACGTTCACAAAACACTAACTTTGCATTTAAAACCTAGTTCATCTTTTGCCTGTTTGATTACCCTTAAAAAGCATGGGTGCTCAGAGAGAAAAAAGGAGCTGTGAACTGTGGTTTTTCCTATTTTAATAACTGATAATGGCAGAAAAACAATAGAAAGCCTATTTCTAGAATTTTAATAAGATATACTGTTTTTTTATAATACCCAACATAGAAGCAAGAAAAGGGTCACAAAATTGCTCCCAATAGGCAAGATTTTTTTTAACCTAATCTGAGCTTGGGCTGTATATTAGTCAGATTTGCATACTGTGACAAAATACCTGAGATAATAAGCTTAAAAAGAGGAAGGGTTTCACCTCACAGTTTTGGCAGTTTCAGTCCATGGTTAGTTAGTTGACATATTGCCTTGGGGCCTATGGCAAGGTAATACATCATCATGGTAGAGAGGCCAGTTTACCTCATGGCATAGATGAGGACCAATCCTTTAATACACAGGCTTTGGATAGACATATTGGATCCAAACTTAAGAGGTTAATTTCACACACATTTGAAAGATTAGAGTAGATATAACCTAACATGAATTATCATGGACTATTAAGATAAAATAAATTATTTACATCATAGAAAACATGATTGATATTGATACTGTTTTCACCATCAAATAATTGCTTTTGATTAAAATAATCCTATTATTTGAAATAATTCTGAATCAGTTAGGAATTCCAAAACACATATTCATAAAAACCTACAACATAAAAATGTCCCCACAAAAACTTTTAAGAGTATTTTATGTACCAATAAAAGCAAATAATAATAAAACCTTATTTCCCCACAGGAAGTGGAATCAATAATAAATCTCTCAACATTACAAAGATTGAGGAAAGACTTAAAATATGAGTAGATGCAATACTGATTTTGTCTTCCTTAAGATTAACAGAACCTTGCAGTAATTGTAACTATGGTTATTGTTTTCATGACATGCAATTCTTGCTCAATCAGTCAGCACTCTGATTATGGTATCCTACTGCCTTTTAGTCTCCTTTGTTATGATAATAACTCAATTATTAATGTTATTGAGATTCCCATAGATGTAATGAAGTTTTTTTCTCTTACTGCTTTTAAGATTTATCTTTGTCTTTAAATTGTCCATGGTGTATTGAGATGTAAGTTTATCCTACTTAGAATTAACTTCTTGGATTTATTTTTTATAAAATTTTGGAAGCTTGGGCCATTATTCTTCATAATTTTTCCCACCCCTTTTCCTGGCTCTGTTTTTCAAGGTTTTTTCTTTCTGTTCTTCAAATTGATAATCTCTATTGAAATACAGCACTCAAAATCAAAAGCCTGGCAGTGGCGGCACATGCTCATAGACACCTATGTTGATAAATTTCTTTAATTAAGAAGATAACATGGACATTTTCCCTGTTATGTAATTTAATACATGTACGAATAATTTTATTTATGCTACAATATAGTTAATTTACAGTCCTTTCAAAACACAAAAGTAATAATTGTCTTGATCTTCTTTCTTCCTTTTACAGTCCCATTATGGGAGCATTGGTCCAGAGTTTTACAGAATTCTCTTCAATTTGGGAGGTCAGAGTCCACTGATTTCATATTATCTTAAGAAGCGTGACATAGCTGACATTTCTAAAGCCTCTAAACAGGCCAAGATTAAACTCACTGAAATATTAAAAGAACCATATCCTTTTAAGCTTTTATTTAATATGATCATTTTCTAAAATATTGGACACTTGTTACTAAATGTTCAATTTTTAAAAAAAGGAATGCATTTTCGAGAAATGCTTTTATATAGCATGCACTTATTCCCAGAAGTTTTGTGCATATTTGGCTCACCTATGTTCTCTTTTAGATCTCAGGCTATGGTTTTACATCCAAAAGAAATGGAAAAACATGAAATCCAGGAACTTAAAAAAAATCAATATACTTAGCTCTCTAATACAAGATTATTTTTGCAACTTATTGTACAGTGTTAGTTTCAAATATCTGTCAAAAGTATTGGTCATGGGCTTCGAGGCTTCTCCAAAGAGAGTTTTAGATATGTTTTGGGTAGAATCCTTGGTTCAAATGAAAATTTAACTGAAAATTTCCTTGTAAGCTTCAAAGGAAATTTATAAAATCAATGCTTAAAATAAAAACAAATGAAATTAGAGATCTTTGGCTGCAGCAAGGATGGGGGCCTAAAATTTTATCTATTTATATTCCTGTACCCTCTGGAAAATCCCCTGGTCTAGGTTTTACTGGGGACTCAGAGGAACCCTAAAGAAATGTAGTATATTGTTCTCCAAATTGAACAGCTATGGGTATAGAAAATATAGGACTCTTATTTATGATTCTGTTTCTATCTTTAAAAATAGAAGTTATATTTTGCAAGTGTTTAGTGAACACATACCATAACTCAGCTGATATTCCAATCTGGACTCTACTGCATTGAGGGATAATGATGACATATTTGTGTTTGTATCACTTTCTGAATATTACAACACCTGGATGTTGTTGCATATTTGTGATTAAACACATTTATAGAATATATCATCTAATTTTAACTAAATTAATGCTCATTCATAGTCCAATAGATTGAGAATATTCCCAAAAATAAACTGTGGATTGATGGATTTATGACAGAATGACTTTTAAACATGAGAAAATGCAGAATGACATCTCATCTACTTCCTAAAGCAGCTTCTTTTCAGCCATGCAGAGATGAAATCAGTGATGTCTGAATTTGTTCTGCTAAGGGTGAGGGTGGGGAAAGGACAGATGGGGAGGACAGGGAGGGAACAGGATTATCAATACTGTAGGATGCACTTAACTCTCGTGAGAAGCCAAACGATACTCAGGCAGGCATATAAATCTAGAAATTTCAAAAATTAATGCATGTGTATATAGTCATTTATATCTGTAACATGGGAGACAAGTGATGGGGAGGAGAGGGAGGGGGGAAGATCCTGGACAAGGATGGGGCTTAAGTTGCTTTGTCATTTCACATACATGTATGAATATGTAGCAACAAATCCCTTCAATAAGTAATAAAAAGATAAATAAAATAAAATACGGATCCCTGGGTCCCCTTCTGGATCTATTGAGCCTATAGACTTCAAGGAAGGAGACCAGACATATACATTTTTAGGTTTTCTAATTCTGATGTAAAAAAGAAAAAAAAACTGTATGTGGGCTAAGAACTTGCTAAACTTGTTCTTTAATTAAAACTGGAATGTATTTAACTTGGGAAGAATTAATGTGTTTAATTAAAGAATTACAGGTATTGACCTAGAATTATATGAAATTGGATTGTTGAAACACAAACATATTCTAGTAGAAGGGAAAACACAGGTCCTGATGGAAGAAACCTCATTCAACATGTGGTCTTTCTGCCCATTGTCCCTTGCACTTTGTTTCTTTATAAAGCCTTTTGTATACCTGAGTTACATGGGTGGTAGTTGGTGCTTTCAGGGAGATAGTCCCCCACTTCTTCTCAGGACCACCCCTTGAATAAATCGAATATTCTTTCCACACACACAAAGATATAGTACAAAAAATTAAGTTTTCAAAAAGACTATTTGAAATGTGAATATTTATCATTATTATAAATAATGAATCTAACACTAAGTGTAGGTGGTACTTTTCAATAGTAGTTAATTATTCTATGATGCTAGTTTAATTTGCAGGGCATTTAAAAACCCACTGACCAGATATCAATATAAAGCTCTACAATTTGAGGAGAAAAAGGTTTGGTGCAACCCATTAATGAATGAAATCAGTTACATTCATTTTATTTCATCTCATTCTTATCTGTTTATACATTTCATGACTTTTATAATACACATAATATCTATTATAATACAGAATGATGTATATAATTTCTAAATTTAAAACTGTGCTTATATGGGAGTGTATTCACATATCTTACCCATGGGATACACAATTAAAAAAGCATAGAGACCACTGCTCTAGCACATTCTTAGGAACCTTCCCAAGACACGTCTTCCCCCACATTTCAATCAAGACAACCTCCAGAGACTCGCTGATCACAAGCACATGGAATTAACTTGGACAGTCCCGGAAGACAGGGAAAGGGGCAAGCTACAGGTTAAATCAGTCTGTTCGCAGATTTGTAACTTAAGTAGTGATGCAAAAATTTCCACCGATCTTGGATTATGTCCAAAACAAATTTTTAAAAAGTATTTGTAAGTGAAATTTGAAAATCTTTCATAATAGATTACTTTTATGTTAACTAATTTTATTATAATTATTTAAATATCAGTCTGTGATTGTATTTGCATTTCTGATGGGCATGGATTTACCCAGCAGCTATGTAAAGATTCATACCACCAATGTACTGAGAATGTAGGAAGAATGTGAGTAGGTGTGGGGGTAGAGAAGGGAAGAAATGGATATCTAAAGCACAAACGCTTTCCGGAGAGGATTTTGTCCCATAAAAGTTTGAAAGAAATCACCTTTTGGAAAGCAGCAGTCCTTCTATGATGCTTTCTGAGCCTGAAATGCCTAACGATAAGAAAAACTCTTTAGATTTAAATAACAAAATGGTAATAATGCTTCACACTCATCAGAACTGGACAGTTTTGCAATGTATGTGTCAAATTCTCCCATGTAACACTGTGAAGAATGACAATAGCTTCAGGACAGTGGGCATAGCTGCATTCGTCACTGCCACTTTACAGATATGGACACCAAAGTGGCTTGCACAGGTTACTCAGGCAGCAGAACGGGCAGCAGAGTTTTCTAGTCCTAAGTCACGGCCGTTTTCCTGGCTTACAGCAATCCAGGCCAGAATTCTCTCTGAGTGTGTTACTAGTGGTGGGCAGCAGAACCGAAAAAGTATTTTCTCCTCGATACTGATAAGCTAAGCTGCTCATGAGATTTGTGTTCAGATTTCCCGTAATTACCCGTGATGCCTCTGTGATCACTGAATTTATCTTTGTCCCACACAAAATTTACTTTGAATCTATTCAGCACACAGAACGTTTTTATTCTTTTTTTCCCCTTTGTTTGGGGTTTTGTGTAGTTTTTCTTTTGGTCTGTCTTATTTATTGGAATTGTTTGGCCTTCCCAAAGTGGAGAAACAACCCCTTGCACTGAGTGCATCTACACACAGCGAAGGAATGAGAAAAAGAAGAGAAGGCATGGTAATCAAAAAAGACAAAATCATTTAAGGTAAGACAGACTCTGCAATGGCCTCCAGTAGCCCCACCTTCTAGTACGCATGCCCAGGGTGTGGGCTGAACCTGCCTGTAACTTACTTCTAACAAATAAAATATAAATTTAATGAGATGTCACTTTGGAGATTCAGTTACAAAAGACTGACATAGTCTGCTCCCCATCTTCTCTACTCCTGGACACCCTTGGGGAAAGCCAGCTGCCATGTGGTAAGCTGAGAGAAGTTCGCATGAAATTGGCCTCCAGCCAGCAGCCAGTGAGAAACTGAGAACCTTAGTCTGACAGCCAGTGAGAAGCAAATCTAGCCAGCAGCCCTGTGAGTGAGCTTGGGAGCAGTCCACCCTCAGCTGAGAGTTGAGACCATTGCTCCCCACCCACACTGTGACCACAGTCTGCAGGAGCCCCTGAGTCCCGCTGTGCCCAGAATCCTAGTAAACAGTGCTTTAAGATGCTACATTTTGGAATAATCTTATGCAGCAATATGTAACCTAATACAGTGTTTGAGTGAAAGTCTGACTTAGATGACTCTCCTAGATACTTCTTCAGCCCCAGTTATTCACACTGTAGCGTAATCACCCACTACAGAACAAAGAAACATTTACCACTGTATTCCTAAAACCTGAATAGCAGCATCTAGTTCAGAATAGGTATTACATAACTGTCCACTGGGTGAGTAAGATATGGTTTCACATAAAGATAAGACTAAGTTTCATTTTGTTCTTCAACAAACTTTGACATTTACATTTAAAATTAAGATAATTGAGCGGGAGAAGTGGCTCAGCAGTAGAGTGCTTGCTTGCCTGGCATGTGCAATGACCCAAGTTCAATCACCAGCACCACATACGCAACTAAGGGGAGGAAAAACAAAACCAGATGAAAAAATAAAATCAACTCTCTCTTTCTCTCTCTTAATAAAAGAAAGGAAATTAATAGAACAAAGAGATAGAAATTTGGAGGTCATGGGTACAAAGTAAATCACCAAAATGATACATTAAGATTTTTTTAAAAGAGTGACTGTGACCCAATTCATGTAATTCTCATGCAGACTTCTGAGACAGATACTTTTGTTGTTTCCTACTTTACAGATTGGGAAAATGAGAAATAGAAAAGTCAGATGACTGGCTTGATGACACCAGAACCAGTGACAGTGCTTAGAATATATGATTGGGGGCTTAGTTTCAGAGCTGAAGCACTCCAACTCTCTGGTACTTAATTGCTTACCACAGGGGAATGTGCAGCTCCAGAAGTCAGAAGCATACTCAAGGCTTTAATGGATAACCAGAATTATTGTTTGGGAAAGGGTGGTGAGAGGAATAGGAGTCGACAGAAGACAGAAAACAAGGACTGCCGTGATGCTGTTCTCACATAAGAGGATAAATAAATCGATCGTTGTTTTTTAATTTCTGGTTAGTTCTTCATTGTATCACTTAAGCAGTTTTCCCTCCAGACATTTCAGATTGAAGAGCATGCACATTTTATTTAAGAATCCCCTTCTCAGGGGACTGGAGTGGTGGCTCAGCAGTTACTGCGCTTGCCTAGCATGTGTGAGTCCACGAGTTCAAACCCCAGCACCACGTACATAACAAAGTGTTCGAGGAAACAAAGTCACATGAAAAACTAAATGAAGATTGCTTCTCTCTGTCTCTCTCTCTCTCTCACTGTCCCCTATTTCTTAAAAAAAAAAAAAAAAATCCCTTCTCTGTCTGGAGTAGTGGCTCAGCAGTTACACTGCTTGCCTGGCATGCGTGAGGACGTAGGGCACCACGTATACTGTAAGTGTTGCAGCAATGAAAACCACATGAAAAACTAAATAAAATTGATTCTCTCTTTCTCTCTCTATCCCTCTCAAAAAAAAATAACAGAATCCCTTCACTTATTTAATAGAAGATTCTTCTTAAACAGCTCAGTTACAGGATCATTTTGTATACGATCACTACACAGTCTTTAAATCAGTCTTATGGAACAGACACATTTAAAAAGAAATTTAACATTACAGCAATTCTTTATCTCTTGACTATTTTTAAGTCATTTTAATTGGCGAATCATAAGCACGTATTTGTGGGATATGAAGGGATGTTATCACATATGTATACAGTGTGGAATGATTGAGTCAAGCTAATTAACATATTCATCACCTTACAAACATGATTCTTCCCATTCAACTGCTGCTTTGTACCCTTTGACTGACACTGCTCACCTTTCCTTATCCCCCATACCTGATATATCTATTAATTCAGAGTGATTTGTCCAAGTCACAAGAGAGAATGACCTCATTGCCAATCACACATAAACACTGAGTGAACCAGAGATGTGTGTGGAGACGATGGGAGAGAGTCAATGCAATCGTGCACCATAGGCACACCAATGTCTTCTGAAATCATTTTTAATGTAAATTTATAAGAATAATAATAAACATACTAGTTAATGTACATTGTTATTTGTAGAAAATTTAGATATAATTTTTATGAATGATCTTTGAATTTCTTTTTTAAAAACTTGATCACTTAATTGAGTAAAACAGGAAAAAATTTTGCTTCTGGAGATGGGGGCTAAAAAAAAAAAACTTTGACTTCTAGGACTCAGGGCTGAAGGTAAAGTGCATCTTCAGAACGTGCAGAATCTTGTGCAAAATGTATTTAGCTCTCCTAATTTTCCCTTCACACATTTTCTGAATTTTGTTAACTCTCCAAGCCCTTTATGTGTTGGGACTAAACTAAGAAAATAATACCCAAAAATCTAAGAACTTTTTAATGTATGAGATACATTTTTTTTTGTCACTTTCTACAGAAAACCCACATTCAGTTTTATTCAGAGTAAAGAAAAAAGAAACTTTCTCTCATACTAGACGAAATTCAGCCATAGGTTTGGAGTCTGGACTCAAACTACACATGCAATAAGGACAATATTATGCTAATACAGTTGATTTGCTGCTGCATTTGTCTACAGTTTGCCTGATGTTAACAATTAATAAACAGAGCAGTGCAACTAGTATTGGGAACAATCCTTATAGTGTCACAGTGTCAGGTACATTTCACTTCTCTTCACACTGCTGGCTCTCCTTGCATACCTGGGCTTCTTCCTCTTCGGTAAAGTCATTTTTGATACTGAAGGATTTACAAAATCTCCTCAGGAGTTTTCCCCTTGATCATCTTGCATGTTACATCAAGCAAACCTTTGATGTCTAAGTAGTTTGCAACCAGAATAAGTTCAAAAAGTGTTCCCTGGTCACCTTTCAGAAATTCTTGATCCCGAACAGGGATATCATCTGTCTGCTTTTCTTTGTTCTCGTCATCCTCGGGAGGAGGAGGGTCATCCTTGTGGTGTGTGCACCACTGAATGGCCTTTTTTAATATTGCTGCACTGGCATTTGGTACAGGAACTGGGTCATCATCTCCTCATCAAATCTTCCAACATGGTCTTGATTGTCACAGATTGTTTGGCAATTTCTGAATCAACTTCAAAAATCTCCCCATCAAACTCTGCAGCTTAATTGAAGACATGGTGTTTGGTCTCAAGAAGACAACTGGCCGGAGGCTGACAGGCACAAGGCGGGGTCCACACAAGCAGAGGAAAAAGGCAGAGGGCAAGGCCACTCAGATACAAATATTTTTAAAATTGAAAACTCAGGAATAAAATGTTGGTACAGTTTGTGTGGGTCCTATTAAAAAGAGACCTATAGACTGAATCTGTGTCTCTAACATGAGTTTTAATGTCACAATGAGAGCATTGTGTTAAGACGAACACATGCCCCCACCGTCACACACTCTTTCAGAGACTCATTTTGAACATGTCAAAACTGTCCAGGGATGGATTACTTAAACACTACAATTGAAAATAATGTGGAATATATCAACATTTATCCAGGCATAAAAATAAAAGCTATACAAAGAAATCATCTGTTGTGAATTATCTGTGATGTGAGAGAGGCAAATAGTCAACAATGGGAAAAACTGAAGGAAAGGAAGAAACTCTGAGACTCCAGAAAGCTCATCCACTCTGTATGACACCATCTTCACGCAGTAGTCAGGGTCTGGAGGAATCATGTGCAGTTTCTGTACCTTTAATTTAGATAAATATTTCCAATAGTTTTCCCCATAATGCACACATACGTTTTCCCCGTTAACCAATGTGAAACAGCAACTTGTAAGTTATTACCAAAGTTACTATCAATTATATTAATTTGTTTTTCCCTTTTGTGTGTGTGGCAGGTAGAGGGCAGGATACTGGGGATTGAACCCAGGGGTGCTTAACCACTGAGCTACATCCCCAGCCTGTTTTTTATTTTGAGATAGGATCTCGCTAAGTCGCCCAGACTGGCCTCAAGCTTGCTATCCTCCTGCGTCAGTCTCCTGAGTCACTGGCATTACAGGTGCCACACCACTCACTACACATGGCTCTTCCTCACTCCTAAAATACTCTTGGTGAAGGGAATTGGAAAGCTTATACTACTAGAAAGTTTATTCCATAATTTATGAGATCTTACCCCCCCAAAATTAATCCTCCGTTTCCTTCAACATCAGATATCAAGGTGTGGATGTCACAATATGATCTATCAATGAGACCTCTCAGGTCATGGAAACCAGATGTGAGCTTGCTGGAATGTCAAGTCTTTTTAAAGTACATTTTTGTTCAATACACACAGCTCTGAAAACCCTCTGGCCATACAGAGATGAAAGATTCCCTCTGTCACAATATGATGGAGGAATGATGCTTCCTCTAATTGTTTGAAAAGAGGAAAAACAGGGACACAATAGACTCAGGCAGGTAAAAGGAAATGAATAAAGAGAAGAGATGAGGGAAGCACACTGGAAACCCAGAACACTTGGCTGCCCTGAGTGGCCCTTTTTGGCAGTGTACAAATAAAATTCTACTCTAATTTGAACCCAAATTTGCGCATCTTCTCCAATTGGAACATAATCATGTTCCTTGGGAATTTAGATTCAGTTGGAGGAATCTGACTTCCCACACCATCACTGACTGATTTGGTAACAAGTTCAATTTTTCCCTGAAATATGACATTCTCATTTTATTAACTCTTCCGAGGCTACACTAACAAAAGGAATGCTTAGATAACATTCTTCCTGTTATTAGCCATAAACTCCTTCAAAAGACCACCAGAAAAACCTGTTAACCTAGTAAAACTAAGTTTGATGACTTTATTGCACTAGTTTAACAAACTTTTAAAGCCAGTTGCCATGGCATACAGCTGTAACACTAGCTACTTGGGAGACTGAAACAAGGATTTCAAGTTGAAGACCAGCCTGAGAAACTTAGCAAGATCCTGTCTCAAAATAAAAATAGCTGGAAATGGAGCTCAGTAGTACAGTGCCTCTGGGTTCAATCCTCAGTATGAGAGAGGGAGAGAGACAGAGGGAAAGAGAGAGAACAAGAGGCAGAGAGAGAGAGAGAGAAGGGTGGGGGTAGTAGTTTCTTAGAATGAGGAAATTGCAGGAGAATATTCATAGAGTTTAGAATCTGAATTTGGTGATTTTGAGACAGAGAACTTATTGAGTCTGGAAATGAGCTTTGATGAGTAAACTGTGTTAGATAGTCTTATATTCCAGGGGAAAGCCAAGTTATTTGGGCTTATTCTCAGCATTGTTAAAATAGGAACCAAAACCAAGTACAAACTAATAGACAAGCAAAGGGAGTCTAACAGAGGAAGGAGAACGGGAGGAGAGAAAAGTGAGGGGAAGGAAAAGAGGAGAATCATGAAATGAAATCTATTTCCATGTGTGTATGAGTTTGTCAGGATGAACCCAACCACTGTGTATAGCTATAAAGTTCTAACGAAAAATGGCAACAAAAAGAATATGCATGATGATTCAATTTTTAAATACAGGGCAAGGACAATACATATGATAGAGGCTTTGATTACATAGAGCTGATTATATGCCTCCCCCATGGTCATGTCATGCATTTTTCAAAAGTGTCCATAATAACATCGCCCTTCCTGCATGCTCTTGTCACCATGTGACCTTGCCACGTTTCCCATTGAGAGATAATACCTGTGTTCACCGCCCTTGAACTGGGGCAGTTCCTTTGTAATTTCCTCAGTTGGTAGTGTGACTGTGTGACTTCTCAGTTTACATCATAAATGACTTTGTAGCTTCTGCCTGTTTCATTTTTGTTCCTGGAGTGCTTGCTCTTGGGAACAGCTGCTATGTAAGGAAGCAGATTGCACCATGTGGTGAGGCCACGTTCCAGCTAACAGCCACAGCTGAGGTTGAGCTACAGCCAGCATCAGCTGTCAGACACGAGAGAGGAAGCCTTTGAGATGTCTCCTGCCCAGCCACCATCTGACCTCAACTACATGAGAGACTCCCAGCTAAGAATCACCCAAATGAGCCCAACAAACATCCAGAACAATAGAGAAAATAACAGTAGTAATAGTAGTAAGAAATGATAACTGTTCCTACCTCATCACCAAAATGGCTGTATACAACAAACTCAAAGGCAGCATCATAGTGAATGGGGAAAAACAGAAAGCATTACCTTCAAAATCTGGAACAAGACAAGGATGTCCACTCTCACTGCTCTTATTTAATATCGTACTAGAAATTCTAGCCAGAAGAATTAGATACAGGAAGGAAATAAGAGATAAATATAGGGAAGGAAGAAATCAAATTACTACTGTTTTCAGATATGATGAACCATTCTTAGTTGATTCAAAAAGCTCCACCAAAAGATTGCTAGAGCTAATAAATTTAGCAAAGTAGCAGTTTACAAAATCAATATGCAAAAATTAACAGCTATCCTATACATCAATAATGAATTTGCTAAGAAGGAAAACAATCCATTCACAAACAAATAAAATAAAATACCTAGGAATAAAACTAACCAAGGAGGAGAAAGACCTCTATACAGAAAACAACTGAAAATTGAAGAAGACTCAAGAAGATGCAAAGACCTTCCACACTCTTGGAATAACAGAGTTCATATTGTTAAAATGGCCACACTACCAAAAGCAATACACAGATTCAATGCAATCCTCATCAAAATACCACTGATACTCTTCACAGAACTAGAAAAAACAGTTCTAAAATTCATTTGGAAGAATAAAAGCCCTAGAACAAGCAAGGCAATCCTAAGGAAGAAGAGCAATGCAAGAGGCATCATAATCCCTGACTTCTAATCATACTACAGAGCTATACTAACAGAAACTGCATGGTACTCCCATAAAAACAGACATGTAGACCAATGGTACAGAATAGAAGACACAGAGAAACACACGCAGATACAGTCTTCCGATCCTTGACCAGAAAGCCAAAGACATAACACTGGAGAAAAGACAGCCTTTTTAACAAATGGTGCCAGGAAAACTGTTTATCCATATGTTAGAGGAATGAGAATAGACCCTGTCTCTCACCCCGCACAAAAGCCAACCTAAAATGGATCAAAGACCTGAGACTTGGATCATAAACTACACAGCTCCTACAAGAAAAGGTAGGGTCAACACTCCCGCTGATAGGCACAGGCAACAGCTTTCTCAACAGAACCTCTAAAGCTCAAGAAATAATGCCAAGATGGAATGGAACGGTATCAAAAGGCTTCTGCATGGCAAAGCAAATGATGAAGAATGGGGTGAGAGAGCTTACAGGATGGGAAACTTTGCTAGCTACACTTCTGACAAGCATTTGATATCCAGAATATAAAAAGAAACCAAAACACTTAATATCAAAAAACTCCTATCAATAAACAGGCAAAAGAACTGAACAGACACTTCTCAAAAGAAGAAATACAGGATCAAATGCATACCATATTGTTACTTTATATACATCTATGATTGCACAACAACTAACTCCTCAATAAAAAGAAAATATTTTTTAAAAAGGAAGAAGTACAAATGACCAACAAATATTGTTCAATATCACTAGCAATTAGGGAAATGCACATCAAAACAACACTGAATTTTCATCTCATTCCACTCAGGATACAAACAATAAAAAATGCTTGAAAGGATGTGGAGAAAAATGAACACTTTTAAACTGTGGGCAGGATTGTAAATTAGTACAACTGCTATAGAAATCAGTATGGTAGTTTCTCAAACAACTAGGTATGGAGCCACCATATGACCCAGCTGTACCACTCCTCAGCATTTATCCTAAAGAATTAAAGCCAGCATACATGTATACCCATGTTTATAGCAGCACAATTCACAATAGCCAAATGATGGAACCAGCCTAGGCACCCATCAGAGGATGAATGGATAAAGAAAATGTGGTATATGTGCACAATGGAGTTTTTTCAGCCATAAAGAAAAATTAAATTATGTAGGGAACTAAAGACCATTATGTTCAACAAAATAAGCCAAACTCAGAAGGTAATGAGTGTATGTTTTCGGTCATATGTGGAAGCTCGAGAGAAAAAAGAAAAAGAAAGGTGTAGAGGTGTCATGAAAATTGAAGGGAGATCAGTAGAGTAGAAGAAAAGGACCAAGGGAGAGAAGAGGGAAGGGAAAGGGAAAATGTTGGGTAATGCTATTGGCCAAATTACATAGTTATGCTGGGTACATCTATGAATATGTAACAAGAAATTCTACCATTATGTACAACTATGATACACCAATTTTAAAAATGGGGAAAGAAAGATAGTTGTTGCTTTAGGTCAAGTTTGAAGATGTTTGCTAGGAAGCAGTAGATAACTGGAGTGTGTCCCCTTCCCAAGACAGTCCACCATTGACTAACATGATGTGTAAAGGTCTGGCACCTTCTTTCAAGTCATTATGATTGTAAAGGGTGGCCTTGGCTATCAGGCCAGCTGAGACTTCCATTAAGACTATCATCACAGTTCAGCTTCTGCCTCTACTCAGTGTTACTTCCTCTCCTTGTAAACATAGGTATCCATTTCAAAAGCACTCCCTAATAAACCTACTACATGCTGAACTCCATCTCTGCTTCTCAGAAAACCTAATTTAGGACAGTATGTTTGTTCCTAGTATTACTTAACAAAGGGGTAAGGATTATATTGTGTCAGTTCTCACCATTACAAAGGAAATAATCCACTGATTGCTTGCTAATTTTCTTCTAGATCTCCAATAGTCAATTAAATGGAGGCAGATGGGGAAATTGTGGGAATTAGATTTTTAAAAAATTCAACATTGTGCTATGCTAAGATTTCATTTGCTCCCATGAGATGGAGTTACCTATTCCAGTTTAGGCAGACATGGCTAGATGGCTTTTCATACCTCCTAGAGTTCATTCTTGGTAAGGAAAGACATTTAACATAATTTAGAAGAAATAGGTAAGCAGAGAATTAAGCTAAAAATCTCACAGCTAGTGATCATCTTTGTGTTGTTTAGAAGACATTTAAAACTCCAAACTCAAAATCCTATATTTGCACCAAACACACACAGTGTGTGTATAGTTATTTTTCCATAACATAACTTCAAAGAGTTGTAAGGAAGTCTAACAAAAAAATTGTCTTCACAAAAAAAAAATAAGAGGTAGGAGAGACTGAAAAAAAAATCACTGATCATAGTCAGAACCACAGCATGGTGTTGAATAGGTTATGTGCTGTCTGACGAAGTCCCTGTAAGAATCATGCAGCACACACATGTTCAGTGTTTAAGGAGAAGTTGATGCATGTGGAGAAATCTGCTTCATGCAGGGGATTTGAATGAAATCCCTCCTTTGCACCTATTCATGCCCATTTATCCTTATTGTTGGCCCTTGCCCGGGCTTTCCCCCAGATCCTCGGTTTGGATTCTAGACTAATAATCTACAACAATTATTTCCCAGATACTTCAAATACTTCTTGTTAAGTGTCTACTTCTGCCCTATTACCTGCACATGCCTTTATTATCTAGGTCCAGATTCCAGGCTGTAAACTCGCAGTAAGCTTGTTCTGTGCTGGGTAATGTGCTATATGCTGGGGATGTGACTATATATTCCTGCCTTCGAGATGTGTGGCTATTAAAATTTATACAATTAGGTATAAGTAGAAATTCATTTGATCAATGACACTAGCCACATTTCAGTACTCATTAGCCATATGTGACTATTGGACAGTGCAGATATCAAACATTTCCATCATCACAGAAAGTTCTATGGAAGATGCTGTATTGAGTAAGAAGAAAAGTTTAATCTGTTTCATAGAACTTGGGACATCAGCCATCCAGCATGTAGAGAACTTTCTTTTCCCCTTGCCACTTGCAGCCTTCTAATTTTAGAAGGGGGGGGGGCTTAAGAAATAGCTTATTACCTTATTCATCCATCCAACAAAATTACCAACAAAGTTAATTCCTTGAATTCCTTCTCCACATTTTGTTTTTTCTTGGTTGAATATTTTCCCCCTTTTCCCTAGTTGAGTTTTGTTTTGTTTTTGTTTGGTTGGTTTTGCTCAATGAAAAACTCCCAGCATCATGCAGATTTTTTGGTCCACACAGTATGGCTTCAAATCCTAGAAGAAAGCATGCCACTCTTTATACGAGTTGTAAGGTCAATAAGTTTATAAGTGGACTTGATTCATATGAGTCTGTGATTGACTTTGTATAATCAGATTTCCAATCCACACATCCATTTTGATGCTAACATATGTCAAACTAAGATAACCTCATAATTCTTCTACTTGACTTCCAGGAATTCCATAAAGAATCAGATTTAAAAATTTTAAAAATATATCTAAAACTTATTTAATTGAGCCATTTATAAGCAAAACAAGAAATAATGAGGCATAGTAACATAAAGGACACATCAAGTATTTAAATTTTACAGAGTATCTTTATTTTATTTTTAGATTGCTTTTACTTGAAGCTGGTCTAAATTTCGTTGAGCAGGTTGCTAAGTTTCTTCCTTTCATAAATTCCAGCAGTTAAGAATGTGGAGTGAGTTGTTTAAAAAAAATGAAAATAATTTTTAAAGAACAAAGAGGTTTTGTTTGCATGGGTGAGTCTGTATGATTTCTATTATAAGCATTTTACAGCCACCTTACGCCAGAGGCCATTACAGAATCTTGGTAAGATCTGGTCCTTTTTTGTTACAGACACAGTTTAAGTTCTAGTTAAGATTTTCTTTTCTTTTTAATAAAATGTCCAAAGCACAGACAGACCACAATTCACCAACTTGTTATTACACTAACTAGTGAAATGAATGGAAGACTTTAGATAATTAGGTTCTAGGGACTGGGTTGTATCAATTTTTTAGCCACGCTCTGGACTTTATAAACATAGCTCACTGGAAAAATAAGGGTGGGAACAGGAGGCATTTTCATCCTGGAAAGATAGTAATGGTACTGGGGATTGAACACAAGGGTGCTCTACCACTGGGCTACATCCCCAGCCCTTTTTAAGTTTTATTTTGAAACAGGATCTCGCTAAGTTGCCCATCTGGCTTCAAACTTGCAATCCCTCTGCCTCAGCTGGCTCCGTTGCTGTAAATACAGTCATGTGCCGGCTCCGTGCCCAGCTTATTTAGGTTCTTAAAAATTCAGTAGAAATGTAGGAAAGTCTTGATTATATCAAGTAAAAAAAGAAAATTTCACTTTGAAATAGTTAAATGATCATCAAATATTGGAGAAAAGGGTATTTTTGCTATAAATATTATGGGTCAATAAAACAGGAAGTCTTTTTAAATGCTTGGAAAAACAATATCTCTTGTGCGCGTACAAATATGTAATAACAAGTCCCGCCATTATGCACAACTATGATGTACCAATACAGAATATGGAAAATATACGTCAAATAGCTATGAGAAGCTGACTAGATGATGATGTTATGTTAACCCAATGCTTTTCTCCTCTTACAAAGTGAGCAGGGAAAGGAGAAAATAAAGAAAGCCTGCACTGTTACTACGCACTCACCCCATAACAATCACCTGACTCCAGGTGATTCTGCAAGGTGCTCCAGGGCATCAGAAATCAAAGCCATTTTCCACCGTAGAACCAGGGGAAAAAACAAAGTGCCTCTTTTAGAGCATTGCTTCACCTGTATCCGTTCTCTGTTTGGTTACTAATATTCACATTGGGAGGATCTTAGGGAAGTAAGAGCCCCAGATTTCCTGTCTCTACAGAAAAGACTTAGATTTTCTTTTTTTTTTTTTTTTTTTCCAGGGCTGAGGACTGAACTCGGGGCCTTGCGTGTGCTAGGCAATCGCTCTGCCACTGAGCTAAATCCCCAACCCCAAGAGTTAGATTTTCAATCTGGTTATAAGCAGGGTGCTAGAGAGCGAGTCTCAAACATGTGTTTGCAAAGCAAGTCCAAAGTTTGCGTGTTTATTTGGAACAGCTTTGTGGGAGAGGAAGGATTGAACGCATGGATATGGTTGAAGTCTTTCCAAACAACCCTTGGAGATGTCTCTACATCTCTGTTAAAGGGCATACACGATACAAACACTGGGCTCCTAAATCAACAACCTGTTTATCTAGCTTTATGAGGGAGTAAACTTTTGCCCCTAATTAAATTTTCCAGATAGCTAAAGCTGACCATTGCAAACATTAAAATGTCTATGTTCACGATTTTAATGCCAATTTTCCGATTTCTTAAACATCATAGCAAAAATAATTAATTTTTTAAATGATGATTAGGTTTCTTAAGATGAAATCTATGAAAAAGAATACATGTTCAGTAGGCGAAGGATAGTGAACATTTTCTGTTTACCCTACGGCAGACCTACTCTGAGGCAACAGTGGTGAGGCTGGTGAGACGTCCAATAGCAAGGACAGGAAATGTGTCATCAGCAATCCATGCTTGATGGTTTTAGCATGGAGGATCACCTCCGGCTAATTTGAGACAGTCCTGCACTAGGGAGCACGTTGCAGGCTTTCACAGTTTTCAGGCCTATATTTTATAAGGCATGTGTGTTTGCTGATGATTTTTTTAAATTTTTAGAAATATGGTTATGTTGTAGTTGTTTGGTACTCTTACAAATATAATATTAAAATATTTGAAGGGCTGGCAAAGGTAAACATTAAGCAGAAGATAACGTTTGGGCTACATGCTAATACATCATTTGAAGAATTTAGCTTTAGAATTAAGAGGTACATTCATTCTGGTGTGTAAACGAGGAAATTCTGTCCCTGCTTTCTGCCGAGGCTCCATTTACTTGTTGTATGATATTTTGTGTACATATAATGGGCATATTAGCCTTAGACCTAGGAATCTCAGCAGCAAACCAGGATATTCCAAGAAGCATCTCAGAGAAATATAAGCTGCTGCCTCCTTCTAGCACAATGTTTTTTTTACTGGAAAGTCAAAGCAAAATTTGCCTTGGGACATTCTCCTGTATCTCACACACTTATGATCTCAAAGACAAGGTCCTTTACTTTCAGAAGCCTCAGCGTCTTCATCTATCAGACAATTCAATTGAACCCCATGATTTCAATGATCCCTTATTTCTCTAATATTCTGTGATTCTGAAAGGCAAGCAAAGTCTCTAGAATCTGAACAGAGGCCTCTGGGATTCTTAGGTCTCAGTTTGTTACATCACAACTACAGCTGTTGTGAAGTTCTAAAATAGGACCATTTTATTCATCTCCAAATGTTCATTCTCCAAGCACTGGCTTGCCTTGCAGCCTCCACATAGTAGAACTTGGGAAAATGAAGCGTGAGGCCAATTTGGTCAGTGGAATTGGAAAACATGTTGCCACAGTCGTCCCTGAGGAATAGAAGATAGTCATTATTCATAATTTATAAGTTTTAAGTACTTTATTTTCTGCAGTTGGGGGAAAAATGATGGCCTTAAGTATCTGAAGAAAATAAAAATTAGGATACTCATTAGCACATATTAATAGAAGTCTACTGAAAACCATCACCAGCAAGAAGCACAAGAAAATGCTGAGGTCTCAGTCAGCACCAACATAACACAGCCCAGAACCTCATTCACAGCACAAATGTACAACTGTGACCAAATTCTGTAAATGATTAGAAGGACTTTTAAAAGAACGTATACCCAGTTTATTTCCATGAAGCCATATGTTCAAAATTAATAATTTATAAGAAAATATAAGTCTTTATTTCAATACCAATAGCATTTTCTTTGAAAATCCAATTAGTTCAGGGTGACAAATATACCATCTCCTTCCCACATGCTCAGTCATGGAAGTCGTACTGGAGAGGACAGTGTAACTTTATGGGATCAAGTCTCTGAAATGCCAACAGGCACTCTGAGGTGTAAATTAAGTAACAGCAGGAAATAACTACATGCAAGAAAACTTAGGCTGCTCAAGAACCATCTACACTACAAAAAGTGTATTGAGTTGTAGTAATCATTCTGGAAGAATGGGATTTGATTTTCTGTAAACTTTACGCAGAGAAGACTTAGGTTTTCAGTCACTTGATGTCACAGGATAGAATCAAACAAACATTAAAAGTAGCCCAACACAAAAATGAAGAATACAAACAACAACAGATGCTGGAGGGGCTGTGGGAAAAGAGGAACGCCACACTGCTGGTGGGACTGTAAACTGGTTCAGCCACTATAGAAAGCAGTGTGGAGAATCCTCAAAAAATTAAGGATGGAACCACCTTACGACCCAGCTATCCCACTCCTGGGGATTTTTCCAAAAGAATTAGAATCAGCGTATTATAGTGATGTGGCTTCCTCAATGTTTATAGCAGCTCAATTTACTATAGCTAGACTATGGAACCAACCCAGACGCCCCTCACTCGACGAGTGGATACAAAAATTATGGTACATATATACAATGGAATACTACTCAGCCATTAGAGAAGACGATATTATGGCTTTTGAAATCAAATGGACGGAGATGGAATGAATTATGCTCAGTGAAGTATCCCAATCTCAGAGACTCAAGGGCAAAATGGTTTCTCTCATCTGTGGAAGCTAGAATACATGGGGAAGCAGTAGGGTAGACAGCTAACCTAACAATACTTCAAATTGTATGACTCTCAGAGTAATAGGGGGATGGCTCCCTAGGATTCTGGGAGGCGTAGGGAGGGGGAGGGGGTGGGAGAGGGTATTTGAAGATCTCCTAGGATACTGGAGAGTGGGAATATGGGGGAACCATCTCA
>PVKS010007449.1:0-72862 GCA_004027875.1 Aplodontia rufa | reverse complement strand
GTTGTGTATGTGGTGCTGGGGTTCAAATCTGCATCCTCCTGCCTGCCAGGCAAGAACTGTAACTGCTGAGCCACCGCTCCAGTCCCTTGATTTGGGCTTTTGAAAGGACCCTCTGGCAGTCATTCGGAGAATGAATGTTAGTAGGTCAAGGTGTGAAGACAGAGTTAGGCTAGGGGGCGAGGGGAGAGAGATTGGGCCTCATATCAGTGTGGAGCAGTAGGGATGGAAAGAGTCAGATGGGTGTTGGCAGAGACTTGCTGATGGGCTGGATGTGGTGGGTGATGGGGGCGAAGCAGGACTTGGCAAAGCTGCGATTTGGGCACCGGCCATCATGGGAGGTGAACTGGTCTCAAGCTGGGGAATAACAATTGCCTATAACTTCGTGGCTTGCAAAGACTTAACAGATACATCATCTCTGCTTTTTACAAGAATTCTTACAAGGTCATAAAGATACGATTACTTTTTGGGGGGGCACGGTGTCAGAGATTGAACCTACGGGCACTCTACCACTGCCCCACATCCCCAGCCCTTTTGATATTTTATTTTGAGACCGGCTCTCACTCAGTTGCTTAGGGCCTCACCAAGTTGCTGAGGCTGGTCTTGAACTTGCGATCCTCCTGCCTCAGCCTCCTGTGCTGCTGGGATTACAGGCACGCACATGGCACCTGGCTTGATATAATTGGTTTTGTGAATAAGGGAAGGTCGATTTGGTTCTATCTGCACAGCTAGCGCACAGAAGGGCTGTAGGGGTGGGGGGACTGAGTCTTCTTGGTGCTGTGAATGTGTTGTTCCTTTCTGTCCCATGCAGTGTCTCCTGAAGCCAGAAGAAATCCCACACCTCAGCACCATGTCCATGGCTCGGTGCAGTGACACTCTAACTCTTTTCTGCTACAGCTCTATTTTGAGTTCAAGTTCTGACAGCTTTGACAGTCACAGAGTTTAACAGCTATTTCACCATCTATTTCTGCTCAAAGAATCGCTGTTCCTATTTTTGGAAGCCAGATGATGTGGAGAATAGGTAATGTGATAGGGAACTTTTTACCCCTCGTAAATCATGGACTTATATCTTAATCAGGTTACCAGGGATCCACATCTGTGCAGTCTGATGACGTCTGCGAAGACGAGAGCAGGCGGCCATGGTCCTCTTGGATGCTTACTGGTATTGCTTAAAATGCGCTCTGAAAAGGCAGCATTAGTAGTTACAGACTTCACAGCCCCACTTTTTGCAGTGGGGGACTTAGGAGGTTGATTTTCCCAACATCTAGGAAGTGCCTTGCCTGAGCATTTTAACCCAAGTCTAAAGCTAAAAGCAAAGTCCTTTCCATCCTGACACTGTATTGGCACAGTGCCCCACAGTTGGACATCCTGGAGAAGAGCTCACAATCTGGAAGTGCCACACAGTGCGGTTCTCGGACTAGATTTTGTGTACAGCAGGGATCTTTGATCTGCAGGTGTGGTGCCCATTTATTTTATTTTATGTGAGGCCAGCACCCCTTCCCACAAACCCTATCTGAACGAATAACTGCCATTCATCAAAAGTGAATCAAAATGAAATTTTACCACTTGTCATTGTTAAGGAGTTTTCTAATGCCCGGGAAACTTGCAGAACCAGTGATCTATTGATATCAGATCTATATTCATTTTTTCAGCTGACAGCTTTCCCAAGAAGATGGGAGGTAATCAATGCATGTTCCTGTGCAAGTTCAGTTGACGAAAGTAACCCAGAGCAACGCTTAACTTATGTTCAACAAGGAAGATCTAAGCCTTAATAATTTTAATGGGAAACTGGTTTGGTATTAGACAATATAATTTAAATGTAAATTATTACTATATTAAATCTCCACTGGGGATATTGCTTGCTTGGATTATCAAATACTGGCTGTGGCCAACCCTTACCCCTTAACCTGGCTGGGAGCAGGTGTCAAGCTTTGGTAGCGAGAGCAAGATGGCGCTGTGGGTTGCCAGTTATGAAGTCTGTCTGGTGATAAAAGAGGCTTTTGGAACAAGAAATTCAGTTCTGTGTTGCTTGAGTTTTGTCTAAATGGAATGTAGTGTAACATAAAACAAGGAGCTTTGGATTTTTTCTTGCTCTTGCTTTCCTGCTGATAAATTGTATTTATGTACCACACACAGAGACAGAGCCTTGCTGAGATTTTTTTCTTTGAATCAGTAATTAGAAATCATCAGCCCCATTCAAAAGGTGATGTACATGTATGTTCTATGACCTTCATTTCACACACCGGCGGATGACAACTTTGGTCACCAAAACATGAGGTAAAAGTCTGCTGTTGGCCACTAGGAAAAGTTAATTTGCTTTTACAGAGCAGAAGTGGTTCCCTCTCCGTCTAAGTGTTCTCATGTCTGGATGATGTGACATATGGATCTAGTGTCGAATCTTGCTACCCTGTGAAAAACTGGCCTGCAGGCAAAATGACCCTGACAAAAGGACTGGTCAGAGCATGCCTGGTCCCTCGGTGCTGTCATAGCACTGTAAGGCCGATGGACTCTGCAGCCGCCCTCGTTCTGGGTCTGTTCTTGATGGCATAGCAAATTTCCTTTCTATTCCCAGCTTTCTGGAGGTCTAACCAGTAAATTAAAATTCTATGTATTTAGGGTGTATAACTTGATGTTTTGACATATGTACACACTATGACATGATGAGATCAAGCTAATTAACATTTCCAATGCTCACATAGTTGTCATTTTATTTTTTGGTGAGAACTCTTAAGATCTACTCTCTTGGCAAATTTCAAGTATACAGCACAGCGTTGTTAACTATTTTAAGTTTATGGAAGCAAATTTACATATATCTTATAACATATCCTTTTTGCCTGGAGTTCTGTTCCTTTTTGGCAAGTCCATTAGAGTTCTCTACTTGCTATGCATTGTTAAAGCTTCTTCCTGAGTAATTTACTCATTTTATTCAGAAAATATTTATTGTGCATTAACTGTACCCATCGGCTCTGTGCAGAATGTGGAATAAGGCAGGACATGGTTTATGCCTCTAGGAAACACTCATTTATTTCCTAGGAAATTTACAAATGAAGGAAGGCTTTATAATAGTATTACTATGAAAGCCAGTCTTTGGCGTCCCTCATTCATTCACTAACTTTCTGAAAACCTTTTTCATGTTTGTCTGCATATACATGGATTGATAAAACCCACCCATTCCTCCAAGGGAAAAGAAACTAAATTAAAACTTACAATGGAATGAAATTCCTCCTACTCAGACTTCCTGTGGATTTTTATCACTACATTAATTATGGCACATATAGATTTCCACCATTTTTTTAAGAGAAAGAGACAGAGAGAGAGAGAGAATCAGTTTTAGTTTTGCATGTTGCTTTCTTTGCTCTGAGACTTCGTTGTGTACGTGGTGCGGGGGTTCGAACTCGTGTACTCGCGCATGCCAGGCAAGCGCTGTAACCACTGAGTCACCACTCCAACCTCTCCATAATTTTTTAATAGTCATTCTGCACATAGTTTTTCTACTCTTCTAGTTTGTAAGATCCCCCTTGTGGGGGGTCAGAAGCAATGTCTGGCTCCTCTTTGTCTCCCCAGGACACCTAGAATATTGTCCCCAGGACATCAACGTGGGTGACGTTCTCACACCCAAACACTCATCAAAGCATTTGTTGAATAAATTGAACGTGTTGAGTAGACAACCCTGGAGGATGTCCCCATGTGTCTCTCATGCCACCCAGATCCTCTGACTAGTGTAAGGAGACTCATGAAAAGTCAAAGGCACAAACATTTATGAAAAAGGTTAACACAAAGTTATTAACAGCTATTTCTATTCTGGCCTTCCTAACAAGCTCTTCAAATAAATCAAGCACTCCATCTCCAACTTTTGACAGAGACAAATTGAATGTTCTATCTTGTTGATATTTGACCAAATAATGATATAAAGATCTTCCACCGACCTTCATCTAAGCATGATTTATCACATTGGCTTAGTCAAGCCCAGTCAGACACTGATACATAATTTTCCATAATTCATTATATTTTTAGAACTCATGCTCGAGTTAGTCATAATTGCCCACAATATGCCTGATGGGTCTGCCCAGTTTTAACTGAGGGATTACTGTGTATGAGCCTACCTATAATTTGATTTAGTCCTCACAACAGTCGTATAGAATTTTCAGTGTCCCCAAACCCTGATTTCAAGTGTTAGTAATGTGGATGCTGTGCCTAGTTCTGAATGGAGTGCTCCTCTTGGGCATTTGAAGGGGCACAAAGACACGGTTCAGTTAAATGGGCAGCCAGCTGAAGCCCTCTTACTTTTGAGCACTTCATCCATGGCTACAACCCACCTGTGCTAATTGCATTTTATTTGCCTATGACATGGACATCCCCAGGGCCTGGCTTGCCCCAGTGGGCCCTTCTTGAGGGGCGGGTGTGGTACACTTGTCATGGGGGCACTGTGGCTCTAGCTGTGCTACCAGCAGTCATGCGGGGAAGTTTTCTCAAGATTCCTGCTGGGAAGCTACGTGGGTGACGTTCTCACACCCAAAGCTTTTGAGCGTGTCCTGTGCTGTATCCCAAAGTCACAGCAGAAGGATCCTCCCCGGCAAAGGCTCTGAGCTGTCCAATGGTGAAGAACGTTTGCTTCACTGGTTTGCTCTGAACTTCACGGAGAACCACGGCAGGTGGATGCGTGTGTGTGACATCGTTGCGCCGTTCAGGCAACAGGTACTTTTGAACATTTTGTACCAGGTGTCACTCTGGGCATTGGAGATCACAGTGGACAGAACTGTGTCCATGGTCCTTTCAAACCAGGTGCGTGCAGATCGAGGAACAGACCTGGTGAACGCAGGTCATGGCGTCCTTGTGTCTGCTTTCTGTACGCCAGAGCAGTTGAAGATTGCGGTTTCTTTATACACCTATGAGCATGCGAGTGGTGACGGGTCATCAGGGATGTGGGCTCTCCCCCTCTTCCGGCTCCTACACATTGCTGTCCAGGGACAAAAACATGAGAAGTGCAAGACTGGATGGGCAGAGGGTTGGCACCTCCTGCCTTGTGAGCTTCCCTGACCACCCATAAACCCGAGCTTGGTCCGTCACCTCCTGGTGACACTTAGACCTTCCAGCCCTTCTGTGCTCCTTCCTGACCTGGATTTCCTCCGTTCCCATCTCTACTTAGCTCGGAATTCTTATTTACATATCACTGGTTCTACCCTTCTATCACTCATCTATTCTTTATATTTCCATCAGGTTTTTCTTGGTATTTTCCAGCAGAATGAGAGGGAAAATGGAATTGGTGGTTATGCCAGGCTGGTCTGTTAGACATGCTAGTTGTTCCCTCCTTTATGGTACATGTGGCCAGACACCGAGTCAACCTCCCCACAGTCCTGAAAGGCGGCTGAAGCCAGAGGTGAAGACAGAGGCTGTAGGGCTAACACCCCAAGTTCAAGGACCCATCAGATCCCTTCCTGAGTGGGCCTTTTGGAGAAACTTCAGTGCAGGCCCAAACTCTCCCACCAACCCTGCTCTTCCCCTGTGCCAATCTAAAGGGCTCAGAGACTGGAAGTGGAAAAGAGCTGCACTGGGACACAGAATACATGGACAGAGGCTCTGTCCTTCCTGTCTTTGGACAGGCTTCCCATCTGAAATCCCAGGTATGTGAAAAAAGCTGCCCAGGAATTGCGGAGTTTGGACATAAAAGGAAATTTTGGCTTCTTGTTCCTCATCTGGTTTCTGCTTAGCTCTCTGGGTCTCCACCTGCCTTGTGCCACCCAAATAAGGAAAACGGAGCTAGGAAGAACGGCACTTGGACAGTCTGCCCTGGAAGGTGCCAAAGCGTGCTGTTGGAGTCCTCAGTCCCAGGAGGCCTGGAGGCATGTCCCCCACACGCCCACACTCCTAGCACTCCCTGTGGCAGGGACTAGAGATTGGAGAGCCTTAGGCAGGAGCTGAGGCCAAGGTGTGCGCCCCCAGAGGGCTGTGTAATGAAACTGGAGGTCGAGTCTATCAGCAGACCAAGCCTTACCAGAGATCCCTAATGCGTGGTGGATCCAGGCAGGAGTGAGGCCGGTTGGCAAGGCCTGGCAGCTTTCACACATCTAGATGCAGCCTGGACAACTGCTAGTGTCACCAATCAGCATATGGGAAGTGTGTTAGGGAAGGTGAGGCCTGGGTGCTGGAGCCTCAGACAGCTCTCAGCTGAGGTTTGTGAAAGGAAGAGATGGTCCATGAACTGAATTTGATGTAAACAATTATAAATAAAAGGACTGACCTTCAAAAGTGAAAAGAAGGCGGGGCTGGAGCGGTGGCTTTGCGGCTACAGAGCTTGCCTGGCACATGTGAGGCCGCGGGTTCGAACCCCAGCACCATGTACACAACAAAGTGTCAGAACAATGAAAGTCACAGGAAAAACTAAATAAAATTGATTTAAAAAAACGAAAAGGAGCCAGAGGTAATAAACACAGTGTTTGGAAAAGTTGCAAAATTAAGGCCCAGGATTGTTAAGGGATCCGCTTCTTGGTTGGATAGGATCAAACAGCACAGTTGAAGCCATCCCTGGAAGAACCAAGTTTCCAGTTTCTTTACAGTGATTGGATACTCCCTGCCAATCAGTTATGATTAAAAAGACTCGAACGGAAAGCCACGAACTCTAGTGTGAGCTACTCAAAGGCAAGAGCCACATTGCAGTTCATTCTTCCTTTCCCATGCTTTACAGAGCTTAGATCACTGTTGAACACCTGATCTGTGATAAATACCTACCGATCCAAATGAATGGAGCCAGTTGCTTTTCCCAGAGGGTGATAGAATAAACTGCCTCTGCAGGTTTGCGAGGAAAAGCACTTTTCCTAACAGTTAGTGGCTGCCGTGAGAAAGTCAGCGAGGGACATCCAATCAGTTCAAAGGCAACCCTTGAATTCCACACACTAAAACTCCACCTGTCCCCGACCCACAGGCTCAGTCCGTTTCCAGGGACAGTGCGAGGCTATTAAAGAGCTAAACTGTTTTGGCAATCAGGTTTCATTTGTTTCTCAAATAGACCGAGAGCCTCCCTGCATGGGGCATCGTGCTCAGAATGAAGAGTCAGCATGGAGCTGGTTCCGTGGGGCCAGGATTAATGGAGGAATCTCACCATAGGTGCGTGACCACTAAATGAGGACGGTATCATGGAAGAAGAGAGCCTGACTCCATGAGAGCGTTCATCAGTGGAGGGCAGCCTGGCGTGGGCTGATGGACGAACTGGTAAAGGGGAGCTTGGAGAGGATTGGTGCATGAGCCTTGCTCCTAACATAGGGTCCCCATGTGCAAACGTCCTCCAGGGGAGGGAATGTGGCATCTTTGAGGAGCTTATCAATTACTGCAGGAACAGATCAGAAGACAATTACTTCTAGCCTGGTTGAATAATGGGTAAATTACCTGCCCTTTTATTTTCCTTATCCCCATTTCCTTAGAGGTAAATTGGGAAGTGGTTTTTACCCACCTTGTCATTGAAAACCATCATTAGGATTCTCCGTAGAAACAGAACCAGTCAAATAGGTATTCAGACACATAGGGAGGTAGATAGATGGATGAAGATCAATAGACAGATATTAGGAAGGAGATTTTTCTGGGAACTGATTCACATGACTGTGGAGGTCATGAAGTCCTATGATCCACCATCTGCAGGATGAGAACCATAAAGCCAGTGGTATCATTCCTTGTGACTGAAGGTCTGAGAACCAGGGGCCTCTGTTGCAAAGCCCAAGCCCTAAGTCCCCTGCACTAGGGACTATGATGTCTGAGGGTAGGAAACGATATATGTCCAAACACATCCTGGATATGTTTTGGTCTCTGGGCCCTCAGCGATTAGCTGAACTTCACCACTGTCCCTTGTTGGTGAGGCCAATCCTCTTTACCTGTCTGCTGATTCGGATGTGACTCTTCCAGAAACACCCTCACAGACATGCCCAGAAGTAATGTTTTGCCCACGTGGGCATCCCTTACCCCAAAAACTCACACACGGTCAACCATCTCCAAAGCTCTCGTGGGCATCCCTTACCCCAAAAACTCACACATGGTCAACCGTCTCCAAAGCTCACATGAGCATCCCTTACCCCATAAAACTCACAGTCAACCATCTCCAAAGCTCTCGCAGGTGTTCTAGGACATGGCCAAGGTCCTGAACAACATCTGCGACAACACACATCAGACTCCAGATGGATAGGACTTGCAAGGAGGGAGGATGGGAAGCCAGGAGCAGCTGCCCTCCCTGTTGGGGCGCTGCGCCAGCTCACTAGTTCCAGGATCATCTAACTCTGACATTCATTGCCAGTGCTTCCTCCGTGAGTTTGAGGGACCTGTCCTGAGCCACAGTCTTGCAGAGGCCAGTGCTAGGATGGCCTCTTATTCAAGTTCCTGAGAGGTACTGAGGCCCACAGAGCCAAGAAGGCACAACTGCACAGGGGAATAAGCTGGGGATGCAGTTCCTGGCTGCATGTTTGCTTCGTTAGAGACGCAGGCAGGGCAGGAAGAGCAGGCTGTAGGCTTTATCTCCCCGTCAGACATCACAACTCCACCTGGAGGAGCCTGGCTGCTGAGTGCGAGTCCCCAGAGGGCACAGCTAACTTGTGTCCCAGGCTGGGAATGCGATTTACCTTGTAGAAATGCTCCAATTAAAGGGTAAAGGGGCTTCGAAAGCATCATCCAGGAGCCTGTGGATGCAGCCTCTGGGGGCCAGGTGCTTGCTGCACGCCATGCCATGCCCAGGCTTCCGCACTGGGGTCCTGTGACTTGTCCTCGCGGTCGGTCTCACAGTCAGATGGTGCAGCCAGGCATGCCGGCAGGCTGGTCTTGGACGCCCCTGGGTTTTTTGTGAAGTAGTTTGCGAGTGCCCCACGAGGGCTGTCACAAGGCAGTTAGTGCTGCTATCAGAGGCCCAGCTTCCTTGAAGGAAGCCTCCTCTATTCAGGTCCCTAGGTCCACTCTTGCCCTTCTCCTGATCTTGCCCCTGAGGTCCTCAGGTGTTTCCCTGGTGTCCTTGGCACGGAGTCGTTAAGGAGGTTTCCACGTTCACCATGATCTGTAACTCATCTGCTTCCCATCTGTCTATGGCCCCAGAGAGCAGGTCTGCCTCCCCATCTGCCTATGACAGTGCCCAGTGCTATTGGTCCTTGAGGTTCTTCCAAAGCGCCGTGTCTCCTTGCTTCCAGGCCTTCAAACAAGCCATGGCTTCCCCCCAGCCCCCGGTCCTTCGTGCTCCTTCTCCTGGCTGTCGCCTACTCATTCCTCAAACTTCAAACCAAATGCTTCTTTCATAGGACAATGGTCACTGACACCCCTGTTCCGAGTCCACGCGACACCCCATGTGACCTTTTTAGCATAAGGAAGACTTGTCCTGCTGACATTCCTACTTGACCAAAGAACCCGTCAAGGGTGGGACCCTACTTTTCAGCACGTTGTCCCTACAGCTCCGCCAAGGGCGTGGCATCCAGTGGGTGCTCAGGAGAGTAAACACCAAGTGCAGAACACATGAGGGGCTGAGGTTGTGGGATCCGCAGACCTGGCTTAGATGCTGCCTCCATCACCTGCTGGATCCCGGAGCTTGGCCTCCAGCCTTACCTTCTTTGAGTCTTGATTTTTATCAATGTAAAACAGGGCAAGTACTACTGATCTCATAGGGTTTTTGTAAAGGTTAAATTAGATGTGGTATGTAAACTACCTTGGAGAGCAGATGCTCGTAATGATTTTGGTGATAACCATTATGCTTACTCTCAAATGATCTAAAACTGACCTTGAAGACAAGCTGCCCATCTACCCACTCAGAACAAGTAACACTCAACAAGTAATCAAAAATACCTGTTGATTTTATTCCTTAACGAACCACGACTTGAGAGTGAGCTGAAGATATTAGCTTAAGGTTGGAGAGTGGGAGAAAGAGCGGCAAAATAGAGGAAGATCACTCGGGCAACACCATGAGCGTGAGAGGATGGGTAGACCGAGGCAGGAACACGCTGCACGGGAGCAGCCATTCCTAATGACTTTGCAGAAGGAAGCTGCTGACAGATCTCGAGTGCCCTCTTCCTTTGCCTCCCTCTCCCCTAACCAGAGAGGGTTCTAAAGTGCCGGGCCATGTTTCTGAAGCACATCTTCATCTTTTCCCAGCACCACATCCTGGCTGGAGTCTGGGTGTGGTGTGGACCAGTGCCCATCAGGGACTTGGGACTTGGCACTGCCAGTGATCCCACATCAAGCCAGCATCTGTTGGTACCAATAGATCTTAGAAGGCACACGAGGTGAGCAAGCTCTCTAAACAGGGTTGTCGGTACTCAATATTTAATTAGTTTTTGGTTATTACCAGCAGCCTGACATTTAGTTGAACAATATTTTTTGAAGGAAATGATTGAGGCAAACTTCCCCAGCATGAGTAAGGGCCGTGAGCCTGTTGAGTGTCCTCTGCTGTCCCCGTGCACGTATGTCACCTAGTGACTTTGAAGTTGCTAGGATTTCCCGATTGTGTATAAGCGATAGGATATAGAATTAAGTCACTGCTGTCACATCCTGCAGTGATCCAGCCCCTCACACTGACAGTGACATTTCTTTACTGGATCGTCCTTCTGTGATTTTCTTCATTGGCTCCTTTAAGGTTCGTAAGGTTTAGCCATTTTACAAATGTAGAAAACAAAGTCTGCAATCTTAAGTGATTTCCTGCTGCATTGCCTCTCTAAAATTTGATGGGAAAGAGACACAAGATGGTGTAGCTCAGCCTCCGTGAACCACAGCTCAGCTGGAGGCCTCTGTCCATGCTGCTTGCTGGTGGCTGGTGACCTATGTGCACAGACCTCCACGCAGCCTAGGAGGATGGGCAGGTGCCACATAGTTGATAGAAAGATAAAAACATCAATTTACAATCAGGTGTTACATCATAAAATGCCAAAAATATCTTATCTTTAAAATGACTTATTTAGCTGGGTGTAGTTGTGTACGCCAGTAATCCCAGCAGCTCTGGAGGCTGAGCAGGAGGATCACAAGTTCAAAGCCAACTTCAGCAACTTAGAGTGACCCTGAGCAATTAAGTAATACCCTGTCTCAAAATAAAAAGTAAAAACGGCTGGGGATGTGTCTCAGTGGTTAAGGACCCCTGGGTTCAATCTCTGATACAGGAAATAAAAAAAGGCTTACATCAATTATGTTTTTTGATCCCACATGACATTCTGAGATGAAGGAATAAAAAGTTGAATATAATTTAAAAGCAAGAAACAACTTGAGTGGTTTGCATGGGGGAAAATACAGAAGTAGCATCTCATGTAACTTAACCCTTCCCTGCCCCCTCGGGACTGAAGCCCTGGGTCCCCAGCTACTGGGTGAGGCTCTCTAAGGGACTTGTCTTCAGCTGAAGAGAGCAACCTTATGGATGATGACTGTCCCTTCCGCAGGTCAGCCCACAGCCAGGGACTGGCGGATGCAGGAGAGTAAAGGTTTACCTCTAGCCCTGCTTTGGGACAGCTCTAAGGGTCAGTCATAGCTCCAGAGTGCCTAAATGCCACACTGAGCAAGTGTACCACCTTGGTGTTAGGACAGGGGCCACGTTGACCTGCCGCCAGCAATACCTAAGATTTGCAGTCTTAAGAGGCCTGCTCAAATCTCACGTCTCCCTCTTCCCTATTATGGGCTTAGATGAGGTTGGGTTAGGCAGCCCACGCTCTGTCTCTGAAGAGAAGAGCGTTATTTTAGGATACAGCTCATTTGATGTCTCCTTATATGGCATGCCTGCCTGTTTTTAATGCTATTAAGTACATACACAGTTAGAAATTAATCGGGCAGAACAATTAAGGTCCTTTTGGAAGAAAGAACACAGAATCCTGTTGCCTAGAAGTTAATTCCCCACCCCTCAGCAGCCTCCAATGAATTAAAACAAAACTTGGAGCAGATTTGGAACCCTGGGTCTAGCACAGAAACCTGTGACCTTCCTTGCAGTGTGTGCGCCTCCATGGGCATTTTCCCTCTGATCAAATATAAGGTGGGGGGTGCATGCCTGAATTGGGCCTGGGTTTTGAAAATTGCCCCTCTGGCTCCAGAGATAGGTGTGAACTGGTGAATGCTGAAGTTGTCCGGTCATCCGGGTTAAGGTGGAAACGTCACTGTAAAAACTGTGTGCTTAGGGAGATGTGAAAAACATGTCAAGTCCCCCAACGTTCCTCAGACTGCAGGGTCTCCCTGGGCTCCCCGCTGGTGGCCAGTCCTGTGCTCCTAAGGCTCCCACCACAGGCCCACCTGGGTCTGACCCTCCTCCATGCCCTCCCCCATCCACCGCAGCTCAGAGCTTCCTGAAGGACACTCTGTCCAGGCTGCTGTGGTCCAGTCACTGTGAGTCCCAGCAGCGCCAGAGCTTGCTGTTTCTCATGTCCTCCTGGGACGGGCATGGCGAGCTGTTTCTACACTTATTTTATCACGGTCAACAAATCCCTGGAGAAGAGTTATTGCCTTCCCTTTACAGCATGGCTCCCCAAATTCAGAGCTAAACAACTTCCCAAGGTCATTCAGATGGCAAATAACAGAACAGGACTTAGTAGGCCCAGCTCAGAGGTCACCTCACTCCTTCTGTTCAGGCTCCCTATGAATGGAGGGAGACTGCAAACGTGACCCAGAACAGTGACGCCTTTACACCCCCAAATCTTGTTCTGTTTAGGAGACACAACGGGGTCTGCACAGCACAGAACACTTAGGCAAAGGGGTACTTTTGTTTATTTATTTGGCAGTATAGGAGATTGAACCTAGGGACACGCTGCCACTGAGCTACACCCATTTTGAACCATTGTCTTGTTAAGTTCCGAGGCTGGCCTTGAACTTGAAATCCTTTCACCTTAGCCTCCAGAGTAGCAGAAAAATTTTTTGTTTAAAGATGGACAGTGAGAGAGAGAGAAAGAGAGAATCAACTTCATTGAGTTTCCCATGTGGCTTTCATTGCTCCGACACTTGGTTGTGCACTTGGTGCTGGGTCTTGAACCTGCATCCCTGCATATGCCAGGCAAGTGCAGCAATCGTCAAGCCACTGCTCCAGCCCAGATAATGTATTTTTAACAGCCAAGACTTAACAGTAGTTTTGGGTTTACAGAACACTTTTTATAAAATTTTTTCTCAGTTCATTTTAGTTATACATAATATTGGGGGTCATTTTGACACAATTATACAAGTATTAAATAAAATGTGCTGCAATTCAATCCCCAGTACTTCCCCTTTCCCTCTCCGCCTCCCTCCCCTGTTTTCTTTTTTCAGGTTTACTGGTCTTTATTATTATTTTTTAATTTTAATTTTTCAAAATATAGGGCATCATGGGTATTCATAAAGGTGAAATTCACTCTGCATCTTCATACATCCCAAGGAAAGTTTGGTGAGATTCATTCCACCATTCCTGCCTCTTCCCATCCTTCCTGTCCTCCTCGGTCCCTTTCCTCCACACCACTGCTCTCTCCACTACTCTACAGTACTCGTGTTTTTGCAGAACTCTATGAACCCTGATTGCAGATCCATGGCCTCTCTCAGCTCGCCAATGATGGAATGGAAAGCAGGAGAGTGTAGGAGAGGCTGACAATTAGTCTGAGGTCACCTCATCTGTAAGTCAGGACTTGGCCCAGCTCATCTGAGCCCAGACCCCACTCTCCCTGCATCAGCTCTGTTGGTTCTAAGTGATCACAGAAGTCCATAGGACAAACAAACAAGCAAGTCCCTGCTTGCACAGCCCCAGTGTCTGACCTGCTGCAAGGTCTCAGTTAGCACCACTTCCTCACTGGGTCAAGATATGATAATGATGCTGCAGGAAAAAGAAGCTCTGATTCACTAATTAGACATTTAAATTATTGGTGTGGATCACCTTTCCTGATTAAAATCCCACAATGTGCCCCACCTGGAGCAGCCCCCCGCCCCCGACACCTTGTGATCCTGTTGGGGCCTGTTCGAGTTACGCTGGAAGGTACTCAGGACACAACTGGTGGGACCTCCGTCCAGAGCAGTCCTGCTCAGGACCAATCAGGGGAGGTTCCCTGTCTGGAGCAGCCCTGCCTACCTGAAACCCCACGTTCTGGTTGGGGCCTGTTTGAGTCCCACAAGAAGACACTCAGGACATGAATAGTAGGATCCCCATTGGGAGCAGCTCCTGCTCACGACCAACCAGGGGTGGCTTCCCTCCTGGAGCAGTACCACCTGCTTCACACCCCACATTCCTGTAGGTTCAGATTTGCAACCTTGAGCCTGGAACCAAAAGGTAGAACAACACGAGGACCCAGGCAGAAACAGCATCTGGAAGAAGGTGATCATCAAAAAGTTGGTGGCTGATCTGACCCTTTGACTTGGAAGGAAAAACGACCTGGAGAACTGCCTACCTTCCCAGGAAATCTCAATTCAGAGATCCAGAAGAAGCTCTTCAAAAATGAAGAATCAAACAAGGAGAGGTTCACAATGAGCTAAAAGAAGATATAATGAAAGGACTAAGTGAGAAAACTCAAGAGACAAAAAAACTCTATTATCAAAGAAATAGACATACTCAAAAAGAAAATAAAAGAGCTAAAATCTGCAATCAATGACATGGGAGGAACCATGGAAGAATTGAATAATAGATTAAGTTCTATGGAAAACAGAAACTCAGTTCTTGAAGAAAGAACTTTTGACAATGAGGATAGGCTGAGCAAGCTAGAGTTCACAGATGACAAAAAAGAAAAAAACTTCAGAGAACACAAATAGAACTTTAAAAATGTCTGGGACAAAATGAGAGGAAACAATCTAAGAGGAATTGGGATACAGGAAGAAACTGAAACACAAATGATTGGGATACGGAACATTCTCAAGGAAATTACTAAAGAAAAATGTGCTCATATAAAAATAGAGTCAGATATGCTCATCCAGGAAGCTTATAGGACACTCAATAGGCCTAATCAAATGAGAACCTCACCAAGACACAACATATTCAAAACATACAACAGGCAAATCAAGGAAAGAATATTGAAAGTGGCAAGGGAGAAGCATCAAATCACATTCAGAGGCAAACCAATAAGAATCACATCTGATTTTTCAGTTCAGACTCTGGAAGCAAGAAAATCATGGAAGGAGAGCTTTCAATGCCTGAATGAACACAACATGCAGCCAAGAATACTATACCCAGCAAAATTCATCTTCAAATTTGAGGGGGAAATAAGAACTTTTCATGATAAGAACAAACTTGCAACATTCATGAACAGAAAGACAACATTACAAAAAATCCCCAAAGATAAACTCCAGATAGAAGAACAAGTGAGCATTCCTCAAAACTCACAAATAGAGGAAATTTAATAAAGGCACATGTTATCAATAGAAAACTAAGAGAGCACAGAATTTACTAATAAAACACAATGAATATAAACCATAACCACATAACTATTCTAACACTGAAGGTGAATGATCTCAACACAATCAAAAGACACAGACTTGCAGATTGGATCAAAAAACAGAATCCAACAATATACTGCTCACGGGAAACCCACCTTACAGCCAAAGACACTCACAGATTAAGGGTGAAAGGATGGAAAAAAATCTACCAGGCATACGGCCCAAGAAAGAAAATTGGAGTTGCAATTTTTATATCCAACAAAGAGGATTTCAAACACAAATTAATCAAAAGAGAGAAAGAAGGCCACTACATCGTAGTAAAGGAAACAATGCAACAGGAAGAAATAATCATAGTAAATATATACTTTCCAAACACCAATGCTCCCAACTTTGTGGAAAAAATACTCCAAGATATAAAACCACTTGTGGACCTCAACACAATAGTACTGGGAGATTTTAACACTCCTCTATCACCAATAGGCAGATCATCAAAGCAAAGAAATAATAAAGAGATCTCCAGTCTAAATAGCACCATAAATCAAATAGACTTAACAGACATCTACAGAATATTCCACCCCAAGTTGGCAGAGTATACCTTTTCAGCAGCACATGGATCCTTCTCCAAAATAGATCATATTCTAGTTCACAAAGGAAATCTCAGCAAATATAAAAAAGTAGATATTATTCTGTGTATCCTATCAGACCATGATGCCATGACACTAATAATAGCAAAATCCATGGCACACAACACACATCACACATATATGTGGAGATTGAAAAATACCCTATTGAATGAACAATGGATCCAAAAAGACATAAGAGCAGAAATCAAGAAATTCCTGGAAGAGAATGCAAATGACGACAACATATCAAAACCTTTGAGACAGCATGAAAGTATTCTTAAAGGGAAAATTTATTGCACTGAGTGTCCACATTAAGAATCAGGAGATATCCATAACAAATAAGCTTATGTTCCAACTCAAATCTCTACAAAAGGAAGAACAGTCTAATCCGAAAGCTAGCAGAAGATAGGAAATAATTAAGATCAAAGATGAAATCAATGAAATTGAGAACAACAACAACAACAAAACAATAAAAAGAATTGATGAGGGGCTGGAGCGGTGGCTAGGCAGTTACGGAGCTTGCCCTGCACGTGCGAATACATGGTTCAAACCCCAGCACCCACATACACAACTAAGCATCAGAGCAATGGAAGCCATGTGAAAAACTCAATTAAATTGATTCTCTCTCTCTCTCTCTCTCTCTCTCTCTCTCTCTCTGTCACACACACACACACACACACACACTGTCCTTCTCTCTTAAAAAAAAAGAATTGATGAAACAAAGAGCTGGTTCTTTGAATAAATAAATAAAATGGACAGACCCCCTAGCTAATCTAACTAAAAGACAGATAGAATCAAAGCAAATCAACAAAATCACCAAGGAAAAGGGAGTGATCAATACTGACCCCTTTGAAATCAAATAGATTATCAGAACATACTTTGAAAAATTATACTCCTCTAAATCAGATGATTTGGATGACATGGATAAATTTCTAGACACATACAATATCCCCCAAATTGACACAGGATGAAATTGAAATCCTAAGCAGCCCAATAACAGGCACCAAAACCCTATACAGCAACTAAAAGTCTTCCAAAGAAGAAAAGCCCAGGACCTGATGGGTTCTCTGCAGAGTTTTACCACACCTTTGAAGAAGAGCTAACACCTCTCCTTATTAAGGTATTCCAAGTATTTGAAAAAGAGGGAACTCTCCCAAACACTTTTTATGAAGCAACTATAACTCTGATATCAAAATCCAACAAAGACACATCAAAAAAAACCCTACAGATCAATATCCCTCATGAATATAGATGCAAAAATCTTTAATAAGGTTCTTGCAAACTGCATTCAAAAACACATCAAGAAAATAATTCATCATTATCAAGTGGGCTTCATTCCAGGTATGCAAAGCTGGTTCAACAAACACAAATCAATAAATGTGATTCATTACTTACACAGAATTAACAACAAAAACCATATGATATCTTAATAGATGCAGAAAAGGCCTTCGATAAAATCCAGCACCTATTTATGCTCAAAACTCTAGAGAAAATAGGGATCAAAGGAACTTAACTTTGTAAAGGTCATATATGCCAAACCCTCAGCCAGTATAATACTAAATGGAGAAAGGTTGAAAGCATTTCCACTTGACTCAGGAACAAGATAAGGCTGCCCGCTGTCACCATTTTTATTTAATATAGTCCTCAAAACCCTGGCTGGAGCAATCAGGCAAGAGGAGGAAACCAAAGGGATAAGAATAGGGAGGTAGGAAGTCAAACTATCCCTTTTTGCTGATGACATGATCCTATATCTGGAAGATCCAAAATCTCCACCAGAAAACTACTAGAGCTAATAAACAGATTTGGCAAAGTAGCAGGCTACAAGATCAACATCCATAAATCAATGGTTTTCCCATATGCCAACAATATTAGGGCAGAAGAAGAAATTAGGAAATCAGTTCCACAATATCTTCTAAAAGAATAAAATACTTGGGAATTAATCTAACAAGAGAAATGGAAGAGCTCTACAAGGAAAATTATCAAATAATGAAAACAGAAATCAGAGAAGATTGAGAAGGTGGAAAGATGTTCCATGTTCGTGGTTAGGCAGAATTTTTATAATTAAAATGGACATTCTGCAGAAATCACTGTACAGATTCAATGCAATCCCCATCAAGATTCCAATGTCATCCTTTGCAGCTATAGCAAAAGCAATTCTCAAATTCATAAGGAACAACAAGTAACCCAGAATAGCCAAAACATTACTAAGCAAGAACGATAAAACAGGTGATTTTTGCAATACCAGATCTAAAATTATACTATAGAGCTGTAGTATTTAAAAAACCATGGTACTGGTAGTAAAATAGAAATGGAAGACCAATGGAATAGAATAGAAGACTCTGAGACAAACCCACAAATCTTTAAACATCTGATCTTTGACAAAGGGGGGTCAAAATATAACATGGAGGAGAGACAGCCTATTCAACAAATAGTGCTGGATACAGTAGACAGTCACTTGCATAAAACTGAAGTTAGATCCTTATCTCTCACCTTGCATAAAAATCAAATCTAAATGGATCAAGGAATTAATAAATAAACCAGCTACCATACAACTGCTAGAAGAAAAACTAGGACCAATACTCCAGCATATGGGAGTTGGCAACAACTTCCTCAACAAGACTCCTAAAGTGAAAGAATTATAGTAAAAAATCAGAGTGGGATGCCATTAAACCAAAAAGTTTCTGTATAGCCAAGGAAATAGTCGAAACAGTCAAGAGACCACTTAGAGAATGCGAGAGAATCATGGCCTGTGATCCCTCTGACAGGAGACTAATATCCAAAATTTACAAAGAACTCAAAAAACTCAATAACAAAAAAATAAACAATCCAATCAGTAAATGGTCCAGAGAGCTAAACAGAAACTTCTCAACAGAGGATATTGAGCAAGACAATGAATACATGAGAAAGTGTTCTAAATCACTGGCAATCAGAGGAAATGCAAATCAAAACTACCTTAAGATTTCACCTCACTCCAGTCAGACTGGCAAAGATGAAGAACACAAATAATAACAAATGCTGGAGGGGTTGTGGGGAGATAGGAGCACTAGCACACTGTTGGTGGAACTACAGAATGGTCCAGCCACTCTGGAAAGCAGTGTGGAGAGTCCTCAAAAAAATAGGGTTGGATTCACCACATGACCCTCCTATCCTTCTTCTGGGTATTTTCCCAGAGGAGTTAGAATGAGCACATTACATTGACACAGCAAAATCTATGTTGATAGAAGCTTAATTTACAATAGCTAAATTATGGAACCAACCCAGATGCCCCTTACTCCAAAACTCTGGTATATATACACACACAATAGAGTTCTACTCAGCTATAGAAAAATGATATTGCATCTATTGAAGGTAAATGGATGGCATTGGAAGAAATCATGCTGAGTGAATTTAACCAAGCCCAGAGAGTCAAGGGCCAAATGGTTTCCTTCATTTGTGGAGGTTGGACCTAAACCCAGACTTGGGAGTAAGGTCCCCAAACTCATGTATTAGATCCATAGAACAAAAATGCAAAATGTTAATATTTATGAGATATAGTTGCAAGATACTTCATAAGATATTTGAACAAGCTATGCTGCATACCTGTAAAAAAGTAAATGTTTAATTCCATTGTCAAATATTTTGAAGACTATTAAGGGATGATAGGAAGGGAGAAGGGGAAATGTTGGAACTGAGATAAAGCAAGGTGCATTTCAAGCAGTTATAAATGTCATCATATATACAATAGCCATATATATATATATAAAGTCTTCATAGGTGTAAGAATTATGTGACCGTATGTGAGATTTTTAGGAACAATATAGGAAGAAAGGCAATATAGAAGAAACAATATAGAAGAAAGGCAAGTGAACAGGGGATGGATGGAGGGAGGTAGAGGGGTTTGTGTAGGGGGATATTGAACAAATCATATTGCTGATTTGTGTGCATCTAGGAATATGTGACAACTAATCCCATCATTATGTAAAACTATAATGCACTAATAAAAAATAAATAAAAAAAATAATCTCATAATGTTCAAGGTCACTCCATAGATCTTGAAAAAGTTCTTCAAACATCTGTTGTCATGAGAGTGAGGAGGAATGAGGGAAGGTCGGAGTGACCCTTGGTGTTGGAAGTCATCCTTAAATCTGTTACCTCTGGTCAGTCATTCGTTCAGCATCCTTCCCTTCCCTCGACCCGTGTGCCTTCTGGCACCGTTGCAGGCATTGCACCAACAGATGAGACAGAATCTGTGCTTGTGGAATTTACAGACCCTGCAGAGATTTGCCATGGAGAGTCATACAACAATAAAATGATTCCAGATCATTTGTAAGTCTAAGTGCTTGGAGAAATTAACCAGGCTAATGGGACTCAGAGTGCCTCGGGGCAGAGAGCAAAGGAAGGTTTCTCCTGGGTGGGTCTGGAAAGACTTCCCTAGAAGGTGGTCCCGGAAGCAACGAGAGGCAGCATCAGCACCGACAATGTCATTTCAAGCAGAGAGAAGGATCAGGGCTGAGACTTGAGTCAATAAAAGGCGTGGGGGAGTTGCAACGAGAAAACTGGACAGCCATCAGAGCACAGCTAGCAGAAGGGAGCACAGCGGGAGAAGGGTGGGAGTGGACACGGGGCCAGATGACCGAGCTCTGCGGGGCCAAAGCTCCCTTTATCCTGATTGCAACTGAAGCCATCCTAGGAGTTTAAGCCACAAGATTTGATTTTTATTTCAAAAGGGTCACAATGAACAGAACTGGCCACGGGGGCGCAAGAGGAAACTCAGGGTGACTAAGAGAGTGCACAAATGAGGTAGGCAGTGAGGACAGCTTGAACTAGGACTGCTTGGACCAGGGTGGGGTTGGTCACCTATGGCTCAAGAACCAAGTGGGGCTTTTTACAGAAGAAGGTTGCCAGTGCTTGGAGCAGGAGATCGTAAAAGATGATTGCATCCAGAAAATGTTTCCCAACACAACAGGACCTGGCTGGCCAATGGAGTGGCTGGGGACGGGGAGAGCAAGTGGCGATTGGGTCTGGGACTGGGCCTGAGCAAACAGTGAAGGCCATTCCACCACCCCGGGAGAGAACCACAGACAGGAGAGCGGCAAGCGGCGGGAACACCTGTGTGAACCGTCTCCGTCTCCCGGGGAAACTCGCATTTTAACCGTGTTTGGGCATTCGGGTCGTCCTAAGGAGGAGCGCCATCAGTCCTGCTCTGGACCCTGTTGTTTCCGTTTTCGGAGTGCCTCACTCTCCTGTGCTCCCCACTGGCCCACAAACACCTGGGCCAGCCATCAGCTCCCTTGCAGCCAGCCTCCATTCCTGAGCACGCAGGTGGTCCATTGCCTGATTCCTCCATTTGGCTGTGGGGGCTGGAAAGCAGTGTGCCCCTTCATGGCTCTGCCAACCCCTTGGTCTCACCTGACAATGCCCAGTGTGTCTCAGCGAGCTCCCTCGGGACAAATGACCAAACCAATTTCTGCTCTAACGACTTCTCCAGCGTTTACACTCTTGGGCCTCCAGGCCTCACCTCCCCCAGAAAGCCTCAACCTGCACCTCCTGGAGTTCGCATGGCCCTCGGCAGGGACACCTCCAAGTCCCTGTCACTCAGCCTCAGCAGCGGCAGCTCCTTCTCATCTCTGCTTTTGCTCTCTCACTGCAGAGGAGGAAGTGCTTCTGCTGTTCATGCCACGGGAGCCTACCAACCCTGATTCCCTGGGGACCTCACTCTATCGATTAGAAGCAGATCAGAAAACACGTGACTGAGGAAAAAAATCTCTCTCTTCACATCCATTCCCTCTCTCTCTCTTTTTCCTCTTCCTTTTGTAGCCGAGCTACTTGAAATGGTCATTTATACACCTGGTCCCTTTGTATCATGCCCCAGCAGTCCTAACCTCTGGCAAAATCAGCTACTGGCTGCTGGGAGCTCAGGTATTCCTGGCTCTATGAAAAGTTTATGATATTTATTTTCTTCTTTAGTTGGAATCGTAATGCTTCTTATATTATACAGGAGGAAACTAAGTCTGTAGAAATTTAATTTGCCCCCTGTGGCTCCTCGTGTGTGGCAGAGACTGGAATGGACCTGGAACGTCTCCCCCGTAACAGGGCAGCCTTCAGTGAATGGTGGGGATGGCTTGGTTCAGGCAAGTGAAAGCTTTGGAACTGGAGCCTACATTTCCACTTGGCTTTCAGTCATAGCAGACTATTTCTCTGTCTGTTCTACTGTGCCCGGCTGCATTTCCTTATACTACCTAGGGGTGGAGCATAGGATTTAGAATTTAATCTTTTAAGGAAACAAGGCCCACATGATGGTCACTCTCCGTAGCTGGGTAGCCCTTGCTTGATGCTGACCTCTCCTCTCCTCCAGCAGACCACACACGCTTCTGACATAAGTAGACTGACGATTCACATGCAGCCACGCTCTGTGAGAAGAAGCAGATGTGTACACAGTGCTGGGATTCAGGATCAGCTCATGAACATTGGATATGTACACAGTGCTGGGATTCAGGATCAGCTCATGAATGTCAGCAGGCAGAGCACTCTGCCAGTATGCTGTGATCCTGGGCAGAACACCCTTGGCTACCTTTGACTCACGGCCTGAAGGATGCAGTCAGGGAAAAGGGTGTGTGTCTGTCCAGGTATCTGAGTCCTGCTGATGCTGGCTACCTGGATGGAGAGTCCTAGCCGTTAGAGAGGGAAAGAACTTCAAAGGCTCCACCTTTATGATTTTACAGGTCAAAAGGGTTCAAGTTCAGAAGTGCCAGGTAAATCGCTGAGTCTTAGTAGAGTCAGGACATGGGTCTTGATGCCTCTTGCAATGTACTTTCATCTTCAGAGGTCACCGGGAGTGACTGAGCCCTGTGTGAGGGGACTGGTGGAGGTGTGGGAGCTGAGATTCAAGGACTCTGATCTGCCACATCACTCCTGGATCAACCCAATGATTCGCTATTTCCTTAGTCTCCCTGGGGGCCAGGAGGCTCTGGATTCCAATGGAGGCTTCTTTTTGATGCTGAGCTTTTCAATGGAATGCACCCTGTTCTTCCTGAGTTGGGAAGAGCAAGGGCATCCCGTTGTCCCTGGCTGGGAGACTTAACCTAGACGTGCGGGGTGAGCCTGGAGCAGCGGACCCAAGCGCTCAGCTGCATCCACCACTTTGTTCAGTTAATTAGGTCTCAGCTTAAAAGGGCCATTAATCTCTACAGATTTTGCTAGCCACGCTCCAGAAACTTTCTTTAGTTGAAAAATATGCTGATCCGCCTGAAAACTTGGAGCAGAGAAGAAGAAAAGACCCAAAAGGCTGGCTCATCATGCAGTCTGGCAGGCAGCGCTCACTGCTGTGTGCTGACTCATGCTCCTGGCTAGAGAGGATGCCAGCTTGCTGCCCTAGAAACCCTGCTCCTCCTTTCAGATGGGGCCCTGGGAGCTGCAAACTTCATGCCAAGGGCTGGGGAAGTTGCAGAAGGGATTTTCTACTGTGCTCTCCTTCTTTTCCTTCTCATTCCCATTTTCTCCTCCAGCCCTTGAGGACCTAATCAAAACCCCAACCACGGGTGGTAGTGGAGGGAGCAGGAGAGGTGCCTTTCAATCCCCTCTCTCCTTTTGGTTAGCTGCGAGTCTTCAGCTAAGTCCCTTGGCCTGCTTTGGCTTTGTGTCCGTTTCCTATGGCACAGCTTGTGACATCCCTGGTCTTGAGGCCAGAAGTCTGAAATAAAGCAGGGTCGTGCTCCCTCCGTGGCTCATGCTGGGGGCCTGCTCCTTGTCTCCTCCAGCCCTGGTAGCTGCGGGCATGGCTTAGCATATAGCTGTGTCACTGGCTCTTCAAGGTCACACCTTCCCACCTCTACCCCATCTTCACACCACCTCTTCCACCTATCCCTGCATTAAAATCTCCTTCTTCCTCTCTCTTAAGGATACATGTGATCGCCCACTGGATGATAATTCCAGCCTAATCCTCATCTCAGGATCCTTAACCACACCAGCAATGTCAGGTAGTACCCATGGATGTCCGAGATTAGGGTGTGGTAGCTTTTGGGGAGGACAGTGGGTGGTTTCCAACCTACTGCAGGCTTCAGATGCCTCCCTCATGAAAAAGCAGTACCAACACTTTGGCCGTGTGAGCTATGCTGCTTTGAGTTTCTCTCCAAGCTAAGATACGAGTCAGTTGCAAAATAATCCACATTTAAATGTGTCCTTGAAGAAAGCTAATGTCACACACAGTGTTGGACTTAATCTAGATAATAATTCTGCATTCTGAATTTCAAGAAAACCAGCTTATAGTGCTCCCTGGAAGAGACTATAGTAAGTTTTAGGGGGCTTGAAATCCTGGGAAGGAAGAGTGATGGAAAACCAGCTACCTATTCTGTCCCTTTTAGAACTCCATGAGCAGTTTATCTGGGGGTGTAAGCAGATCACTGCTCTTAACATGACTGCTGTCCTGCATGGTTCCACCTTCTGGGATGTTGGATGCTTGGTCATAACAAACGTGGTGGCTATTCCAGGGAGCGCCAGCGCAGGGGTAAGATGAATGAAACAAGGCCCGAGGCCCAACATTTAAGACGGCATCCGCACACAAAATTTCAGTAATTAAGGGAAAAAATAGTGTAATGTTGTATTTTTAAAACTCAAAGATTAATACAAAAACCCATGATGAAAAGCATCACAATTTTAAATAAAGATAAGAAGAGCAGTCACGGGGTTGGAGCTGTGGCTCAGCGGTTACGGCGCTTGCCTGGCAAGCATGAGTATGCGAGTTCAAACCCCAAGAACACAATTAGATCTCAGAGCAATGAAAGCCACATGAAAAACTAAAAATAGTAAAGTTAATTCTCTTTCTCTCTCACTGTCCCACTCTCTTAAAGAAAAAAAAAAAGAGAGCAGTCACCAATTGAAAATGGAAAAACGGGAATTAATGCTTCTATTTTTAGATTTAAAGTGGAGCTGTCTGGTTGCCTGGATTTTCCACTTCAAACTGAAAGGTTGGCCAGCGGGAGAACTTTGAAAAAGAACAGGACTTTAAAAGATCCATGACGCATGGTGGACATGACTGATTTTATTTAATGATTATTTACCAAGCAGTTGCACTATAGGTGCTGGGAATACGATCATGGAAAAAGCCTAAAGTAGGTATTGTTGTGCAGACAGCAGAGCTAGAGGTTGGTGAAGAACTCTGGGCTCCACAAGGGAGTGGTGGTGGAGGAGCCGGAGTTCCACCTTTGCCTACTCCCCGCCTCCTGTTCCTCCCCAAAGACGCCTCCTTCGGTACAAGCAGGGAGCTGATCCTGAATCCCCCAGCACCACAATCCACTTCAACTGTGCTGGTCATGTTCTAACTGTTGGTCACTATTTTAGCTTTTCAGGGTTTCCTTAACAGGATCTCGAACCCGGGGGTGAGGGGAGCAGGAGGCTGGACTCCACTCGAGGAAGAGAGACTGACACTCAGCTTTATGCTCTGAGCTTCTGAAAAGGACACTACGTGAAGGAGATTTGTGACCAACATTTGGTAACAACCGGTCTTCCCCGCAACTCTCAGTCTTAGCTGCAATGACAGCTTCCTGGAGCCTATTCCACCATGCAGACATCCGGCTGTCACTTACTGCACTCCTGCCCACTACCCAGAAGGTCCACAGTAGGGTGCAGCCACTCCACTGGCAACCCAGGCACAGTGAGGGGTTGACCGCTGCTTTATGTGGCTCTGAAGTTTACAGGGTTGTAAATTCCTTGAAAATTCCTGATTTTTCTCTGTATGTATCACAATGTCAGAATATAGTAGGCATTCACTTGAAATTTTAGCTCTTTAAGAGCATCAGTCAGCAAGACTGATTATGTTGCAGCTGCAAAAGTAACAAACAGGGGCTGGAGCGGTGGCTCAGCGGTTACGGCGCTTGCCTGGCATGTGCCAGGATGGAGGATCAAACCCCAGCACCACATACACAAAGTAACAGAGCAACAAAGGCCAATCTATCTATCTATCTATCTATCTATCATCTATCATCTATCATCTATCTATCTATCATCTATCATCTATCTATCATCTCTCTCTCTCTCTCTATCTATCTATCATCTATCTATATCCCACTGTCTTTAAAAAATAAAAATAACAAAACAAATGTGTGTTCTTAAACACAGGTACACACTGTACCACAACTATCATAACCAAACCCCTTCTCACATCCATCACCACCCATCAGGTCCCCAGAACTCTTTTGTCTTAGAACTGGAAGTTTGAGCCTTTGATCAGCATCTCCCTGTCCCCCATCTCCATCCCTGACAGTCCCATTCCACTCTTTGCTTCTGTGAGTTTGACGTTTTTAGATTTCACGTATAAGTGAGATCATACACATTTATCTTTCTGTGTCTGGCTTATTTCATTTAGAATAAGAACAAAACAAATGTCATTGCCTTTTATCAGCAAGATTTATGTGTGTGTCAGGCAGATGGGGAGCTGTTTCTCATCTCCTCCTCCTGGGATCCAGGAAGATGAAGCAGCCACCCCCTCAAAGGCTAGTGATCACAATAATAATGAAGGAAAAAGAGGGTCCTCAGGTGTACCACATTTAAATGATGATGACATTTCTGCTTCCAATTTATTGGACAGTGCTATTTATATGCCCCAGTTCAACCATGGTAGGCAGTAGCAATGACCGTCATGGTGCTCTCTTCTGGTCAGCAGACTTGGGTCTCTCTCACAAGAGTCCTGCTTAGGCGTGGCACCAAGCTGGAAGCATAGGGACTCTGGGAGCAAGGCAGTCTCGCACCAGATCCTGAAGCCCAGCGGCACCCACATCGGGTCTAGGTGTGACGGTTGACACTGATGTGGGGAGTGCGATGATTCCAAACTTTAGTGGGGTGCACACCCACCTGGTTCTTAGGTGGGGAGTGAGACAGCCCCATGCTTAGGTGAAGGGCGAGATGACCTGCCGCTTTTGGGTGACTCCTTTGTGCTCATGTGAATGAGCCAGGGGTTTTGAAGGTGCAGGTCCTGCACCATGTCATAGGTATGGTATCTCACCACCTGTTCAAGTGCTTTCTGCATTACATATTAGTCAGCTTTCTGTTACTGTAACACAATATCTGAGATAATCAACTTATAAAAAGAAAAGACTTATTTTAGCTCACAGTTTTGGAGGCTGTGGTCCACAATTGGTTGGACCTGTTGTTATTTTGTTCTTGGCAAGGACATCACAGTGGGAGCATGAGGAGGAGTAAAGCAGCCAACTTCCTGTTGAGGGAGTGAAAAGGAGGAAGAGGTCAGTAGCCTTCAAGGGCACGCCTCCAGCAACCTCGTGTTCTCCCACTATGCCCCACCTCTTAAAGCTTCCACCCCTTCTCAACAGCACCATGGACTGAGGACCAAGTCTCTCTCTTTTTTTTTTTCCTTCAGAAATGAAAAAAAAAACTTTTGTTAAGAAATGTAGTTATTGTACAATCAAAAATGCAATATTAGATGCATATATTCTTAAATCAGATTTACTCCCTAGATCCCTCCCAAATCTCCCTCCCTGTCCCCTCCCCTACCTGCTCCCTCCTCCCTTTTTCCTGATACATATTTGTGGTTCCCCTAGATCACTCCTTTGTTGGGTCTAATACATAAGATTGAATACCTTTCACACAGGCCTGGGTTTAGCTCCAGCCTCCACAAATGGGTGAACACATTCGACCCTTGACTCTCTGTGTTAGGCTAACTTCCCTCAGCATGAGTTCTTCCATTGCCATCCATTTCAAAGGCTGCAATTTCATTGTTTCTGATTGTTGAGTAGAACTCCATGGTATATATACACCACAGTTTTTGATCCATTCATCCAGTAAGGGGCATCTGGGTTGGTTCCATAATTTAGCTACTGTAAATTGAGCTGCTATGAACATAGATTTTGCTGTGTCTCTGTAATGTGTTGATTCCAACTTTTCTGGGAAAATATGGAATCTTCATGAATTTGTGTGTCACCCTTGCACAGGGGGTTCTGCTAATTTTCTGAATCATTCCAGTTTCAGTATAGGTGCTGTCAAAGTGAGCACCAGGCCCCTCTTATGGTGCCCTTCAGGGACATTTATCCAAACCGTAGCATATGGGTTCATCATTAAGGTTGCTAGTTAGTTTATCAGGTCAAATCATTACTTTTTGGACCCAGGTAGGCAATGCAAATATTTTCTTTACAACAAGAGGACATCAGAATAAATGTTTCACAGGGTCAAGGCCAAATGCATTCTAGCTGAAAGAAGACAGCTTCAGAGGTCTCTTATTTGACCTATCAGGGAAAGAGAATGGAAGAGCCCTTTATTTATTTCTGAGGACACCGAGTCCCAAAAGTCATCAGGCACCACAGAATCCTGGGACTGTAAGCATCTCACATCCTGGGAAGCGTGGACCTTCCTCTTCTCTCCCTGGGTCCACATGCTGTCTCCGGGGCCTGTGCCATCAGGACTACTCTTCAGAGCCCAAGCGAGATCCTTGCAGCTCATCACCTCCGGAGGATCTCACTGCCCCCTCTCTTCTTCCAATCTTTGTTTCTAGTGGGTGCCATTCATGCTCCATCAATGAGGTGACTCCTGCTGGTTCCTGGGGCGTGCCTCGCACATCATGGGGAATCGTGCCCACCCTGCTTAACCCTCCTGAGACTCAGAGGGCAGTGCTGGGGTTTGAATGTGTCCTCCTAAGCTTCCAGCGTTGGGAACAATCCTCCAATTCATATGTTAGTGGCGTTTGAAGGCAGACCCTTTGGGAGGTAACCAGGATCGGTCAAGGTCACAGGTGTGGGGTCTCCATGTCGGCATTGGTGGCTTTATGAGAACTGAGGTGACACACTTGCTGTTTTGCCGTGGGGTGTCCTCTGCTACTGTGTGCCAACAAGAGACCAGCTCTGGATGTGGCTCATGGACTCCCAGCCTCCAGAAGCACAAAGCAGTCCGACTTGCATTCTTTATGAATTACTCAGCCTCAGGTAACTTAGCAACAGGGGAAAGACTAAGACACCAACCTGGGGCAAAAGAGCCTGCTATTGATGCATGTTCTCCTCTGATATGTGCATTTGGGAGCGTAGTCTGGTGAGGGACGACATTTGCTTTCAAGGAACAGGGTACAGTCCTCTGGCCCTTGAGGGATATCGGACTGTCCATGGGCTCAGATGGGGAAGTTTGTCCCCTTACCTCTATCAATGCTGCTAACTGGTTCATCGTCATCAAATGAGAAATGCCAAAACATGAATTTGAAAAATGCCTATCTTCAAAAAAAGCAATTTCATAGTTATTAGATTAAAATTCAATCGATATCCTTAAAAATGTAAGAGAAGGTGATATTTCTCAGAGTAAAACTTGAATATGGGGTTCCTTGGAGCCAGTGGGATGCAGATTTTAAAAGTCAAATGGCTGAAGAAAATCGAGAATTGAGTGCCACGGTTGGAGTCATTTTCCAGTTCACGTCAGGACACGCCAGCCGTTGAGTTTGCAGTGATGCACAAGGGTGTCACGTAATGTCCTGCACAAGCGGCATGCATCTCCTCTGTGGGTGGCTACACCAGGTACTCCTACCTACATCCGGCAAGGGGATGAGGTTTGGGGACATGAGGACTGTTTCAGCGTCCCTCCCTTTACCTACTTTTCAACCCCACCCTTCAGATTTTGTGACAATCTTGTTTTCTAGTTCATTTTTAAAATGGAGACACGACACTTACTTACCTCCTAGGACTTTGGTGAGTGTGTATTGCCTGGTCTGTGACACACAGTGAGGGAGCGATAGCAAGATAGCTGCTAGCGCTGGCCTTTAAGATCTGGCTCCCTCTCAGTAATGTTTGTCAGGGATGCTGAAGGACAAAGCTCTCACTGGCTGAGACAGTCGGGACGATTTTGAAGTTGCCTTGTAACTTGAGATTCTTAGGACCCTGGTATTATCACCACGGAACGGCAGTGGTTAGAGCCAGAGTTCCCAGTACAAGTTAAAACAATGCGTGACTCATCTCTTAGGGCCTCAGTGCTGGGACAGGATAAGCAGGTGCTTTTGCATGAGATCAAAGTTGGCTGGCTGCCAACCGGAGAGAAGAGGAGGGCTGGGAGGTGACATTCCCAAGGCCCTGTCCACGCAGTCCTCTGCTCTGCAGTAGTTGCTATCTATAGACCTGATTTCTGGAGCTTCTGAGTATGTTACCTGACAGGAACTTTCCAAAGAAAATCAAGAAGCCACAGGAAAAGTCAGCTTCCCTTACACAATGTGACTTCAAGCGTAGCCACTTGAAAACCACACATTCAGACAATATCTATCTTTGCCTTTCCAACTTTGTGAAGTGCCCATCTTCGAACATGACAGAGACTGTTTTGATGGCACCATCGGGTCTCAAGAGCTTCATCAAAGTGTTTGCATGGCCATGGAAGAAACCATGCTGAGCGAACTTAGCCAGACCCAGAGAGTCAAGGGTAGAATGCTTTCCCTCATCTGTGGAGGCTGGAGCCAGACCCAGGCCTATGTGAAAGGCAGCCAAACTCATGTATTAGACCCTGCAAAGGCGTAGCAACCCATAACCTAGGGCAACCATAGAGCTGTAGGTGGGGAAAGAGGAGGGGAGAGGGAGGATGGGGAGGGATCTGGGGAGGGATCTTGGGAGACGATCAACAATGCAGCATACTCTTACCCCCTGAGAATCCAAACAACACTTACGCAATCATTTAATTCTGGGAAATTCACAATGTAACCATTTATATCGCTTATAGGGGCAAAATATAGAAGAATCAAGAGACTGGTGAGTGGGCAATGGGGTAGTTCTGGGTTAAGAACGTATGTATATCATATTGTGACTTTATATGCATTTTCAATTGTACAATAACTCAACTCCTAATAAAAAGTAAAAATAAATGTCTGCATGGCCTTGCTTCTCTGTCCATGAAGCTGAAGTTAAACAGTCACCTGTCCTGAGTAGGGCCATCGATACATACGGATCCCACCAAGGTCTCTGCTCCATTGCTTTCTTCCCACAGGGAACAGAGACTTGCACAGAGGAAAGAGAGGGGATGGAGAGGTCCCGGCATCCTCTCCTAACCACCTCCCGCAGGCAGGACTCCATGGCCTGAGGATCTGGGACCCTCCCTGTCCGAGGGTCTGGAGGAGAAGGTGAGCCATGCGCAGGACAGAGATGTGAACTTGTGTGCAGACCTCTCCACCCAGAACCACACGGTTGTCGACACCCTGGGTACAGTCCCAGCCCCCGCAGTCGCATTGATGAAGGGTCACGGGAAATAAGTCCGTTTGTAAACTCCACCTTATGTAGCAATAGTGACGGGAGGAGAGTGTCTGTTGCGGTTCAGAGTCGAATGCAGAGCCAGTGTCAGCTGGGAGTTATTTAGCTTGATAAATGCAACATATATAGAATTTATTCATTTGTGACTTTACCCATGACGCATGGGGACAAGCAACAGTGAGGTGTCAGCCAAAAACACTGACAAAGGGAAGTGAAATCGTCACCCGGTACAACCCTCATATCGCAGGTAAATGGGTGGTGCCTGCACCCCAGCTAGGGACGGCGAGGTCTTACTGTGGGGAGAACCACTGGGATCTCCCTGGTCTGAGCACCAAGGTTTGCTTCTCATTGGTGTGCTGTGTCCTTGCAAGCCAGCTGGAGGCCTGTGCTCCACCCTTCCTCCTTTTGGGACCAGAGCAGACCCATCTGGTCTGTCTAGGTTGTGCATCTTGGCAGGTAAGGGCTCATGCTGACAGCTGATTGGCAATGCTGCTGTCTACAACGTGAAAGGATGGTGGGAGCTAGTCACATGGCCCCACCCACTTCCAGGAAGCCCCGGTGCAACTGGCCAAGCGCCCAGAAGGGGTCACTAGAGAAGCCACTAGGTATCTTCCAGAACAATGGGCTCACAGGCCGTGAAGGTTGACTTTCACCAGGTTGGAAAAGTCAGCACATCTGAAGACTACGCCAATTGCACGCTACACAAAGGTCAACAGATTCAGTAACAAAAACAGCGTAGATACCTTGTGCCATTAAAGTCCTTTCTGGAGGAGGGACTTTAGATAGAAGCAAACACTTAGATTCCCATAGGTATATTCCTAGGGTGGAAATGGAGGCATCCATTTAGCCATTTAGCAAAATCTCATCCTTCCTATTTCCTTTGATCTTATCTTATCTATGGTCACCAAGTGAGCTCTTGAGAATTAGGTTCCCATGAGGCATTTTGCCAAAGAAAGAAAGGGACAGTTAGGTGAATGCCAACATCTAGTCCACTCAGTACAGCTTTAATTAAATTAATACAGCAATATTCTAGTTTTATAAGTTGTTTTCCTGTAAGCCAAGTTGGCTGGAATGAGCTTCCTAAGTCCAATCAGCTCCAGGGCACTGGTGGCATCTCTGCCCCTGGGCTGCTGAATGAAGGCCAACAGTGAAATATAGAGAAATCACAAAGTTTGGGTTTGACATATTATCACAGGAAGTTAGTGGCTTACCCTATTTATAAGTGGTCCCTTTAATGCTGCCAAGATCCCTTCACAAGTGGACTTTGACATGCACCGGGAGTGTCTATATAGCCCACATATTCCAAATTGGCCTCATGACCAAGTTAGAAATCAGAGACTTTAAAGGAAAACTCCTAAGCAAAGCTACCTTACTAAAAGCACATAGCCTTCCTCACAAAGCAGGACAGGAAGTGTCCTAAGACAACGAATCATCACCTCCAGTTATTGTCCCCTTACTGCCACATAGTTTGGGAAACAGAAGTGCTCCCTCTATGTTGGGTACAAGCTACCACGGATACCTATAGGTTGGAAGTTGCCCTGGGGTTGGGGCGTGGGTGAGAAGCACTGTGGAAAGCCTCTGTGGCCTGCAGGAGGTGCCAGGAAACAAATGTGCTTCCTGGCGTCTCGGGGAGACAAGGACCGTGAACACCTGGCCTCTCTGTTCCACGGTGGAGGAAGGCAGAACGCGCAGACGAAGCTGCATGTTTGGCTGAGGAGGTCTCCAGGCCGTGTGAGGTATGGTCTGGTTCTCTTATTGCTTGTTGTCAATGAGCTGGGAGAGGGACAGCTAAAGAGGAAGCAGTGTGAGAGAATGCGCCCTTGAGGGTCTGGGAGGCTCTCCACCTGTCCAGACTGTGAGGCATGCGAATGGAGGAAGAGCACGGTAGAGGAAAGGCGCGCTGGAGAGACCCAGGGTGTCGCAGGACGACCTTTAGGGACGAGATCAGGCAGGTGACTTGGGGGTGCAATCACCCATCTCAGAAGCAGCCAGCAGCAGAGAGGCGGCGTTCTGGAAGGATCTGTGGGGAGCTTGTTGAATGGCACCGATCCTCTTGGCTTGCATGGGAGGCTGGTCACGTCCTGTGGAACGTTATACCTGCAGACATGTTGACATGTTGGGACAGCCTGGACCCAGAGAAAGATTCTTTTCAGATTCCCCAGACTCTATTGGCAGGATGGGAACCAATAGAGCTACTCACCTGCGATCGTGCTGCCCCTCTAGAAATAGAAAGAATGACCCCGGAGGACTTGGCTTGGGGGATGAGCAGATGCTGAGGGCACAGAGGACCACTCCAGGCACTGAAAGCCACTGTGAACACGAGCATCCTCAAAGAGACAGAGAAAGAGGAGAGACATGGGGGAGAAGGAGGAGAGACATGGGGAAGAAGGCCATGCAGAGATGGAGGCAGAGATCAGGATGAGGCTGATCCAGCTGGCAATGCTGGGTGGCACTGGGAAACTTCTTCCGGGGACAGGGGCTCTTCAGAGTGAGTTTGTCCCTGCTGATACCTTGCCCTCCTTGGAGCTGGGAAAGAATGCTTCTCTATCGCTGTCAGCCACCAAGCTCGTAGTTCTTTGTAGTGATAAATACAAATGAACGTTGATTGTGTGCCTGCTCTCAATGCAAGGTCCCACCCCAGCAGATATAACAACAAGCAAAACGTCCCCCAAATATGCCAGATAAGCTGAATGAGATAATCACAGAGGGCAGCGAGCACTACGGTGAGACAGACCCACGCAGCTCTGGGAAGGCAGATCAGGGCAGCCGCTGAGCCCTGCTGCTCAGGAAGGGCCTCCTAGGAGGTTAGGACTCCCCTGGGGCAGGGGGCAAGGGGACAGGTACAAAATCCAGGGCCAGAATATGGAGAGTTTGTTCAAGGACTATGAGGAGCTCTTGTGTTCAAGGACTACGAGGAGCTCTTGGGCCGGATGGAGGAACCTGTCAGTGAGGAGGTGGATGGGCACGGGGTGGCAGGGCACGGGGTGGCAGGGAACGGCTGCAGGGAACGGCCACATTGGCCTTCTGGCTGTGAAGACAGGGAGAGCGAGAGGAATGGCAGATCTGAGAAGGAACATGGTTCCAGTTTCTAATGTCTGAGTGTGAGGTAACGGCACAACACTCCGTGGCACATACGTGGTCAGCCTCTGGAGCTGTTATGGATTTGGGGCCAGATGGAATGATTTCTAGTCAACAGAGGTGGCGTGAAGCTTCCAGAGAAGTTGAGGAAATGACAGCAGTTGTTGTAAGAACTCAGTCTGAGAGGGAAGAGATACGGGAGAGAAGTCGCTAGTGGACATGTGCGGGGAGGATGGCTTATTAAGGGAGAGTTTCAACACCCTTTCCAAGCTGCGACACAGAAACAGAGGGAGATGCTAAGGAGAGTGATAACTCGCGTCTTCACCCTGGGGAGGCAGGAGATGAGTCCAGGTACTGGTGGCCTTGAACTAGTGGCACATCTGTCCTGTGTGACAAGAGGGAAGAGGGCGGAGAGGGTTTGAAGTGCTAGCAACTGTCGAGATGGCGTGGAGGGTGACATGGAGAGAGAAGCCCATTGTGTTGGTGACTTATTGCTGGCTACAAATGATCTTAAACCTGGCAGCTTAGAGCCCTGACTACATTACGTCGCAGCGTCTGTGTCAGGAACCTGGCTTAGCTTGGGGGCCCTGGCTCAAGCTGTCCAGCAGGGCCGTGGTCACCTCTAACTCCAGCAAGGGGTCACACTTTCCAGCTCCCTCACCTGTGGAGCCTGGGAGTCCTCATAATGGGCAGCAGCTCCCTGCAGGGTGAGCGATTCCAGGGGAGGAAGCGAGATGGTACCCAACAGGAGAGGCACCCAGGCTTTCTGCAGCCTAGGTCTCAGAGGTGACGCCTTTCACTTCTGCAGTTTTATGCGTTAGATGTGAGCCCAGTCTCCACTCAAGGGGAGGCAGTTAATCTCCCTTTCAGGAAAAGACATACCTTAGACATACCTTTCTAAGGCACTGTATCCACATCATCTGCTGAAGAAGAACACACCAAGACTGTGGAAATATTGGGCTGTATGGGATATTTCTCTTTGGCCATAACAAAGATGTCATCTTGACACACATCAACAGAGACTATCACTGTACAGACAGAATAGAATTTCCCAGAATTTACATTTGCACTATCTGCTAAATATGCAGAGAGATGAGAAAAGTCTAATTTGCATGGACAAGATATCAGGAATCTTTTGAACTGTGTTTTCTATGGTCCTAGTAACATCTTCATAGAATTCAGGAAGATTTGAAAGTTGATTTTTCAGATCCAAGTACAAAAGAGCTGGGGGGACATTTTTCTGTTCCCTGATCCAATGCATTGCTTGATAAACTCCAGAAAGCATGGCCATTGGTCATGACGGAATCAACTGTACGCTGTAAGAGGCCAGTGGATCTATTATTTTCTCTTTAATCTGCTGACAGTCATTTATTTGTAACCTCTGAGTTGAAAAATGTAACTTTATTTGATTCATAGGGAAATCGGGGGAAAGATGGGAATGCAAGTTTATTTGTTTGGTACGTCCAAGCTAATCCCACGGCCACCGTTTTCAACCTGAGCATTCTTTTATTTTAGGGGGAAAAAACTCGATTGAATTAGAAATGCGGTCTCATTCCGGACTTGCGAGACTCTCTGCCCAGCTTTGCACCACAGGAGCCTGTCCACCCTGAGCAATCGTCTTGTACAGTTTGTGCAGCGTGCTATGTTTTGACCATGCTGTTCTCTAATCCAGTGATACGCGTCCTTCCATCTATCCGTGGAACAGCACAGCCCTCCAGCCCTCTTTTCTGGAACCTTCTAAGTCAAGCTATCACAGTCATTCTTACTTTCATTTTCTGGACTCATAGAAAACAAGTCATAATAGGACTACCTCAGTACAAGCACTGAGTACTCTGCAGGCGGGAAAACTGCCCGTTAACCTCAGTCGTCACTGTGCATGGAGCCACACATTTAAGTCTTATCACCGAGAGTAAAGCAACAACACGTGAATCATTGTTGCAAACTTTCAATTTTGGTTGCTAACATCAGTGGTCATGAGGACAGCCCAAACCTCAGCTCCACCACAGAAGGCAGATCATCTGTGCCACGTTCCTCTGACACTAAAATTAGTGCCTCTAAGTTTGGGGCCACTGTATGGGTTTTGTTCCTGCCACTGCCATGGGGACTTTCTCTGTCCCAGGGAAGGTTTCTGGAGAGATGAAGTTTTCAATGGTAAATCTGTAAACTGAGATGGTTGGTCTTCTTACATTAAAGAGAGGTCTCCATATCTGAACAGGATCGATACCTTCCCCTGGTAGTGACTGTAGGTCGCGAGACACTCCCTGCGACTGTCTCTGCTCACCTAGAGCTGCATCGGATTTCCCAGGAATCATCTTCCTCTCTCCCCTTTGCTCCGCTACCTCCCCACCCAGTTCCTGCAGCACACGGAGCTGCTCTTCCCTAGGGGCAAAGGCCAAGGCCTTTGATGGTGAGTTGCACAGAGGAGGGGAAGAGGGAGGAGGCTCCCTGGAAAAAGGGGCTCACTGTGGCTGTTGATTTGGATCAACACACACTTGGCGGAAGTGTGTGTGGCCATGAATGATCTGATCCCCATCCCCATCCGTGCACGTGGATGTGTGCAAGGGAAGCTGTCCTGATTCTGACAGCACTGTGAAGGGTTCCCATGGAGGCCTCCCAGGAAGACAGGAAGGTTACCCACACTTGCCCTCTGTCTCCTTGCCCCTCCCTGTGCCGTGCCCATCACTGTTTGTGCTGGTGATTAGCATCCTTCTCTGGCACTGCGGTGCATAGTCTGCGGGAGGCCTTCGGACCACTGCTTATAATCCAGGTGAGCAGGGACTAAGTCATGCCCCAAGTCTGCCTCTGACTGAGAGGCCTGCCTTGCAGGAAACTAAACAAAAAACCAAACCAAAGCCTAAATGAGGACTTCCGAGGATGCTGGCTTTATTAGGGGTGTTAGAAATGTCCCATGTCCTCTGATCTTCTCTTGGAAGAGAATTTTGCTTTGATGACCTGCTGTCTGAATGTCTCCATTTTTTTCTGCATCATTCATTTATAAAGGTACCCAAGTAGTAAAATCAAAAGTTTCTGCAGTGTTTTAAATGGATAACTTCTATTTAAAGAAATCCAAAAAACAAAACACAACAAAAACAAGCAAACAATGAAAAGTACCCGTTTTCCTGAATGATATTTCAGCCACGCTAAATTGTTCTGTGACCCATGGACACATTTCTGGAGCACAAAAGAACATTCAGGGTTGAGAATCAGAGCCTGGGTCGAGTGGGAAGAGCAGACGCGGTCTAGCGGGCCTGCCCAGTGGCCTCCCTCCCTCTGTCACGGGGTTGTCCAGGCCAGCGCAGCTCACACACAACTGTGAGGGAGGGGAGGATGCTGTGGGGGAGGCTGGGGAGACTGGGGAGGCTGGGGAGGTTGGATGGTTTCCCTGACATTGGAAGATTTTCAGTTTGGTGCTGAGAACAGAGCAGAAGTATTCAGAGCTGCCAGCTGGAAGTTAGGGCCATGTTTTAAAAACGTTGGGATTGTGAAAGCCATATTTTACCCAGCTGTCTTTAGTGGTGACTGGATGTCACAAAGCCCAGCAGCACATCTCGTGGTGCTATCTGGGATCTCAGCCCTGGCTTTGCAGAGCTGCTGGAGAAAACCAATTAGTTGGCTGCCAGGAATGTTCTCAGTGCAAGGCAAGGATCCTTGCTTCCTCCTTTCTCCAAGTTTTTAGTTTGCTTAGCAGTGGTTTATAAACCAAGTTCCTATAAAGCAACATCCCATGCTCCATGGCTGAAACGAGCCACCATTAAAACAGGGTAAGGGAAGTTCCATCCCCACGCAGAGAAACAAGACTACAGAACAGATTGAGGGCTGACTTTAGCTGTTTCTCCCCAAATCATTCACCACCCTTCAACACTAGAATGAATGATTAGTTTGTGAAAATAAAAACGTGAGGAATATTTATTAAGAGGGTCGAAAATATGCCTCTTAGAATCCTCACTCTACCACTTATGCGGGCAGTTGAGTCTCCTACTCTTCAGCTTTAGCTTTTGACCTGTAAAATAGGCATATAAAAGTTCCTAGCTCACTGGGAAGTCGTATCAAATTAGCTAATGTGTGTTAAGACCTCAGTACAGAAAGGTACACATATCACATACTTAGAAAATGCTTGGCCATGGATAGTAAAAAAATTGAAATGTAATTCTCCAGTAGAATATTTTGGATCAATTGAATGATTTGACTCTCAGCTGTATTTGGATGTAATAAGAAAAAAATGTACCTGGCGATCCTAACCTTAAGCATCTCATAATCTACTCTCGGAGAAGATACAGGTACCAAAAAAGCAAATATCAAACATTTCAGGACATCCTAAGTAAGGCCACTGCTGTGTTATTCACACCCAACGCAGGTGGGAAGTGAGGGTGCAGAGGCCCTGGAGCAGGAGGGAAGGCTCCTGAAGGGGGCCACCAGCCGGGGGAAAGCGTGGGCATCCACAGAGACAGAACCCAGGGAAAGCTTGCCCCTTAACAGGACCACTCCTGAGTCGAGGTCAGAGAAGAATGACGAAGTAACCAAGAGAAACAAAGACGCAGAAGAATCCTAACAGCGGGTCTCGGAACAAGGTCGCCGTCTGCCTAGGAAAAGGTGGACTTGCTGGCAGGGCTGTGAGGAAGCATTTTAAGCACATGTGGCCCTGAGGCTGGAATAAGACAATTCTGATGGCTTTGATTGACAGATTGGTCAGGAGGAGGCAGCCCTGGAGTGGCCCTGAACTCAAGGAAACACTCGTGCCTGTAACCCTGTGGCACAAATTAGGAAGACGTGTTGAACCACGCCACCGATTTGTCTCTGCAGGTCCAGAATTTCAATTGACCCCTACTCATCAAATTCTAATTTTATCTTATTTTTCTTAGTAGTTTTACTTTTGAGAAAGTCATGGTCTCTCTCTCTCTGAGAAGAATCTTTTATTTTTTAAATGTTTTTGTTAAGGAGTTGAATTATTGTACCATCATAAGTGCAATATAAAGTAATGACATAATATGCATTTGTTCCTAAACCAGAGTCACCCCACATTGCCCACACCCTAGTCTCTTGAGAAGAATCTTTCATAGGAAATCACAAATTCTCTAAGAATGTGCCTGCATCTTCCACTCTCATGGTCCAAGCAAGTCACAGAGAGCAGCTACTGCTGTTGATGGAATTCCAGCCCATCACGTGGTGGCATCCGCAACTTCTGTCTCAAGGTGCACAAGAGCTATTGGTGACCACTCTGCTCAGATGCCGCCACCTGTTCTGAGGTGCGCAGTTTGTTCCAGTTCTACTGTTTGCTCTGATTTGTGGGCTGCATCTGAAAATTTTCGGAATCTCCTTGGTCTCCACCAGGCTTGGCTTCACCCTAATGAGCCCAGTTTTCACTTTGTGTCACCTCTTGGAACATGCCCTCCAAACGCTCAAGACCATTAGGACGAATGTGAAGAGGTGCAGACCGTGAGAGAAGGTCATACCATGCCTCGGACTTGGGTTTGGACAAATATATGCGGCACCATCCATTTGGAAATGCATTTATCAGAACAATTTCTTGATAAGAAATATGCTTTGACTTTTGATTTTAGTATCTTTAGTTCAACTCCCTAGGAAAAAATTCTTAACTATTCAATTAAAATACATTTGACAGACAAATTATTCAATTAATCTGAAATTTCTTTCTTGGTTTTCCTTGCTGAATTCAATTAACAGATTAGGGCAGATTGTTCATATTTTAAGGTATAACCTTTGCCTTTCAAGGCAAACAGGATTTTTGTCTAGAAAATTAGCAATTATACCAGATGGCCCCCACCTAGAAGTCAGAGGAATAAGGTGGCATGAGGATGGAGGTGGGCCCTGTGGCTGTAGCCCAACAGGGTCCCATGGTCTGAGAGCAAATCAGGCTGATGGCCCTACGTGGGCCCTGGGAGGTCTCTCTTGCTGGGACACTTCAACACTCCTCTTGTGAGTAGTACCTTGAAATAGCAAATTCAGTCCCTGTCTTCTCAAGATTCAAACCTGGGGAAAGAGTGTGGCCACACAGGCGTTGGATGAAGGCTGAACATTTGCACCAAACATCTCCAAAAGGCCTTTGAAAATTCTCTTCTTAGAGATTCGGCTGAATAACCTAAGATGCACTTAGTGTCATGGGAAGTGGAGAGTTCTACGCACCTTTAATGTGAGTGAAGCTCAAATAATAATGAAAATATACATCCAGTCACTTAATAAAAATTTAAAAAACCAATAGTGTGCTTTGTAAGAGTACAGAGATACAAAAGAAGCCAGAAGAGACTAACAAATACTTTTTAGTCATCTAAATAAATCTTATTAGAACTTCTAATAGACAAATGCAGTTTTAACGAGGACCTGATGTTGTTCCCGAGCAGGGATTTGGCGTATGGAATATGATAACACTGAGGGATGAGGTAGCGTAGAGCTGGGCTAAGACTTGACTTTGTTTCACTCTTAAGTAGCCTAATATGCTTAAAGCCTCTGATCTAATAAGTCAGATGTATTGTTTGTTTCTTCAATACCTGGACTGGTGGCTTGATGGAACGACTCAGTTGTGGAGGCTGAGATACAGCTGAGCAGATGGTGCCAGCCAAGGTAGCCTGAGGATCACTTGCATTCCTCCTCAGAAGACATGTGTCCATCTCCTAGTCTAGCGCACCCACCCAGGGCTGCCTTAACAGAGGCAGCTGATCCAAGCTGCAGGAAATTCGCAAGGTCTAATGACACTTTTTAGCAAACTTTGACACTTATCTTGCATGCACTGGAAAGAGCTTGGGGTTTTGGTTTCAGAAGACAGGGTTCAGTCTTCGTCCTATCTCGTACAGCTCGGCCCATTCCTCATTTGTAAGATGGGAGCCATAACTCATACCATTCGGGCATGTGGAGAGCTACAGAGTGTGTGGCATTTGTGTTCATTGGTGATAATCATGCACAGAATGCGTTCCTTTGGGCGTGAGTGGGCCCTTGGAAATAGAGGCAAATCCACATCGGGCTCTGAACTGCAATGCGCATTTGGTAAACACTTGAAGCAGCAAGTGAATGAAGCAGGGTTTCTCTCAAAGTTTCCAACTATCCAAATCCTTTCCTGAGTTCCACTTCCCCATTAACCCCATCATCTCCTTGGATCTGCAGGGGTTAGTTTCTGAGTTTTATATTTATAGATTCTTTTGTTGCTCTTGGCTGTCTCTTTGCTCTACCTAAACAACTGTTAGCTTCTTGAGTGTCAGTAATCTTCCATTTCATTATTTCTTACTGCAATCCATGTGGAGCTAGCCCCGTGATTGATTTTAACAGACACGCGCTGGCCAGTTGATTGCCACCTTGCTTCAACAAGATGTTGGTTGCAGGCATCGTGTGCTGGCTAAGGTGGCAGAGTAGGCCGTCAGTTCCACCGATGGATGCAGTGGTGTTAACGTTATGTGTCATTCATTTTGTAAATGCATATTGAAAAAATCCTGCTGTATGGAATTAGCTGCATTTCATGAAGATTATTTGCAGTTGTGATTATCTTTTATGATCTCATCAGATTTTGATTTGACCCCCAGAGTATTTATGAAATATTGTCTTCAGTTGAAAACATTTGATGAGGAATGAAAGTCCCTTGACATTCTGGAACACACGGAGCTTGGAGCCTGCTGAAAGGCTCAATCTTTATCTGGAAGTTCACTTTCCTCCCAACACGCTGTTGTATTTTTTCTGCCAACTCACTGCTGTGTCTGTGTTAGATACTATTAACTCAGTGCCTCTGAAGAAGCACCTACTGTGGACTAGAAACTGTTAGCTACCGGAGATTCAAAGGTAAGTGTGGCAATCTTTGTCCTCAAGACACTTACTGTCTAACGGTGGGACACAATGTTATACGGTTGCCACAAAAATGAGGCAAAGGCAGTGACATCCTGGGCAGGGTGTCGTGAGATCCCCTGAAGTCTTTGGAGCACAGCCTGGGAGGGAGAGGCAGGCAGGGGTGGGGGACCAGAGGCAGAGGACTCTGCTCTGTGTACGACTTGGATGCCTTGTAAGAATTTGAGCTTGCATCCATGCACTGTGAAGATCGTTGAAAGCACCAGCGTGAAGGTCAAAGCCTTCTGGGAGAGGTCACTCTAGCTCTGGAGTGGGAGTAGGAGTTGAAGGAGACAGCAGAATGGAGTCAGCGAGCCCAGATGGAAAACTGCGGCCGTCCTTGGGAAGGGGCGATGGGACCGTAGACCCTCTGGCAACTGAAGGCCAGGCATTCATTCTTTAAATACCCACTCAGTTAATGAGTATCGACTACACTCTGGGCACTGGGTAAAAAGGGACAAAGAGAAGATTCAATCCCTGTCAAAAAAGAAGGCAGAAGCGTGACAAGCGCCAGGTGGTGGGTGTAACCAGGTGTGGGCACCAGAGAGGGAACTGATCCACCCCAGGACCAGGAAACGCAGCCTGAGAGCCAGCCGGGGAAGCAGTCCCCAAGGCTTCAGGCATGTTGAACAGAGGGGCACCAAGGCACCCAGGCGTGTGGTCTGTTCAGGGAAAAGTGACCATTTCTGCACAGCTGGGCCATGGGCAGGGAGGGACCCTGTCAAGGTACTATGTCATGGAAAGCGATGTCTCTGCTTGGAAAACGTACAGGAATCACAAAGGGATTGCAAGCCAGGGTACCACCCACTCGATCTACGTTTGGGAAGATCTTCCCACAGCAGATGGGTGGATTTCCTGAAGAAAAGATTGGGGGTTGAGGAGACTGGGAGCAGTGATAAGGTCAGCATAAAAGGATGGAAAAGAGTGTGAACGCAAGAGCTCCTAAGGTGAAGATTGGAAGTGATTCCCTCCCTACAGGACTGCAGGGAGAACCGGGAAGGGCGAGGGGGGAGCGCATCTCTGGAAAGAGGGAAGGTACAAGGCTTCATTTTCCCCTTGAGCAGTGGGACAGAAGTCCTAGGGGCACAGACAGTGAAAGTTTTGGGGATGTGAGGTTGAGTTGCGAATGGAAAGAGTGGGAATGAGGAGTATGGGAAGCCCAGATGATGAGGGGCTGCGACCTTGAGCAGCAGCCGAGAATGTTACCTGAGTAGGTGACTCATCACCCAACCAATCAATCATTCGATCCAGCCAGCCAGCTGTCATCTATCTATGAGACTTATGTGTGGGTTGAGATCAAACCCAGGGCCTCACGCAGGCCAGACAAGTGCTCTGCCACTGAGTTACATCCTCAGACCCTCAAGAGGGTCCTGTCTGTTCACCAGCAGCTAGCTAGGTACTCTGCTCCGTGCTGGGATGTGGGAACGGACCAGGCAGCACTCACTGGCCCTAAGGTTTCCAGTGAGCTCTGGTGGTGAGTTGGTTTGATGCTCCTGCTGGTGGAGCCCTGGGCTGAGAGAGGAGGTGACATTGGCAGAGCACACATGGCCTAATGAAGGCAGCACACCACAGCCTACACTGGAGTTTCAGGATAGCACAGAATGTCCCAGAGTGCCGTGCTGTGGCCACACCCAGGCCCATGTCTGAATTCTGTTCCAAGGCATAGGATGCATATCCCTAAGAAAGTGGCTCAATCTGTCATCAATTTTCTCACTTGTGAAATGAGGAGAATGAGAGCCACCTTTGAAGTCTACCACCACTATTCAAATGAGGTGCATATAAATGTCCAAGTCTAGGGCTTGGCTCAGAATAGGTGCAAGGACAATTAATTGCTGTCTTCATGATTAATTGGTTCATATTTTTAGAGGAATCAAAGACCTGGAACCTCAGGTGATGGACACCTGGTCCAAAGTCACTGACTCCAGTGGGAACTGAAGTTGTACACCATGCCAAAGAGAGTTCACAGCCACACAGGGGGACTTCGTGCAGAAGGACCTCAGGGTGGACATTACTGCAAATTTCCTTAACCTTTTTTGTTTTGGTAGGTGAGTTCTCCACAATTTCTAATAGAGCAGGACCACATTGTGTGACTTCCTCACATGAGGTGTCCCCATTCCTGTGCTGCAAACAAATTCCAGTGGCCAGCGTGGTTCGTGATGTAGGTAACCTGCGTGCTCCAAGGTGCGTGCAGTCTTGTCTCCCATGTCGTTGCAGAGGTGGCTGAGATCCTGAAAGATGTCTGTGGAAAGCATCATGGAATCAGGTGGGAGGCCAGGGCTGGAGGTCAGCTGATGTCCTGCTAAAGAACTGAGCGTCCTGGGGCTTCATCAGCTGAAGAGAGCACTGGAGCTCAGCACACATAAACAAGAATGGGACTCCGCAGAGCCAAAGCAATTGTGGGTGCCGAGGGGTTGGGCACAGGCAATTTTGGACTCGGTTGTCAGGACAACTCTGCTTATTCAAAACAGACTGTGGAATGGAGGGCTTTTATTTAGGAATGATTTTAGAAGGCAGGCAAGAGGAGTATTATAACTGCAGGAGACGCTGAATCTGTCTGATTTACTCTGATGGGTGGGGTCTACCTTAATGAGGATAAAGGAAGGAGCAGCATGATGATTTCAGACCTTGCATCTTTTTGTTTTTTTAAGAGAGAGGAACAGTGTGTGTGTGTGTGAGAGAGAGAGAGAGAGAGAAAAGAGAAACAATTTTTATTTAGTTTTCCATGTAGCTTTCATTGCTCTGAGACTTCGTTGTGTACCTGGTGCTAGGGTTTGAACTTGTGTACTTGTGCATGCCAGGCAAGCACTATAACCGCTGAGCCACTGCTCCAGACCCTCACATCTGGTTTTTAAACCTCCAACGCCATCCTTTGGATCACCTCACCAATGTCTCTCTCTAGGGGCAGCATGCAAGATATTGGAATATGTTTGCGTAACATTCCTTCCCATTGTGCATACGAAACCAAGGAATGATGAAAGCAGAGGGTGAAATCGCGCTCTCCTCACTCCCAGCGGAATCCCTGGCTCCACGTGGGTGGAGCGGAGATAGCTGGTCTTTGAAAACAGCTGGATTTGGGTTCCAAGTCCACTTCACCAGCCATGGGCCTTGGGAGGGTTACCTACCATTTCAGGAACCTTCCGCCCCATCTGTAACATGATTGCAAGAATACGGGTCCAGAGAGTCTGAGGGTGGGATGAACGCCACCACTGGAGGCCTGCAGAGCATGATCTTGGCCTTTCCCTGGAGAACCTTGGGCAGAACCTGGCAGAGCACATCAGCGAGCTAAGGTCCTGGACACTCGAATCCGTCTCTGTCTCCATCTCTACTCCTGGGGTGTTTTGAGCCATTGGCCTCACTGGGCGGCCACCCGAGAGCTGGAGTGGAGCTGCTGGGTTTGCCGGGGTGCTCTCTGCTGCTAGCATGGACTTCTTCCCTGCTCTCCGTCCCAGTGTGGCCTGTTCACCAGCCCCTGATGAGCCTCCTACTTCTGAAACAGCTCGAGATTCCCAGGGTGAATCACCCCTGGGTGCGTGGCTGCAAGCTGCCCTCTCACCTTCCCAGTCTCAGGTCTCCTCTCGCCACCTACAACAACAGCAAGATCTCTGAGGAAAAGTGTGCTTAATGCTTCTCGGCCTCTTTCAGTTTGTACCAGCAACGAAGTCAGTGGTCACTGACCCCTTGTGAAGTGACAGCCATAGGCACAGTTGGGTGAGACTGTCACGTGGGAAAAGCAACGGTGCCCTTCTGGGAAGATCACTTGTCCACCTTTTCCCACTCTTCCTGCTGCTCTGCAGAGACCTGTGGATCATCTTGGGACTCACCTTTGTGAGTCTCTGTGAAGTCCTTCTCCCACACAGGCTGTGAGATTTTCCACTCCCTCCTCCTGGAAGGCTCTGGGTGGAACCAACCTGCATGACATGTACTCCTGTGGTAGGGACAGGCAGGTGTGGCTCAGAGCATGTTTGACTTCTAAGAACGTCTTTTCCTGGAATAACATCTAAAGAGCTCGCCGTGGGGTCTGCCAACAAAGCAGCCACAGAATCGAAAGTTAATGGATTGATTAATGGGCTTCTTGTACCAGGTTGGTGTCCACATCCATGAAGGACCTCACAGATGTCAGTGCCAGGTCGTGGGACACCTGCGGTTCTAAGCCAGAGATCCCTTGGCCAGCCAGGAACCTGGCCAATCTCCTCCACCTTCCAGAGTTTTTCTTTTTCACGTGTGAAATACAGATAATGACGCTTACCCTTGAGATGACCCGGGTTAGATAAAACCATGTATGTGACGTAGCTGCAACAGCGCTGGGCGCGTGGAACGCACCAATGGAGGCAAGTGGTAATGAGCGACCGTGGTGGGGACGTCCTTCCTGCTATCCATGCACGGGAGCCCTGCACCAGCTCCTTCCTCCAGCTCCTGCTACGCCAGTCCCTGTCCCCCACCCCCACGATGGCTTTCAGAAGTTTTGCTTCATGCATCACCAGCGTTACCGGCCAGTGTGCCTTCGTCCTGGGCCTGTTCAGGGCTCAGTGGACAAGGTCTTCTCTCATCTGCACTGTGAACCCAGAACTATGCAAGCTGCTCAGGCGTTCACTGCAATACAGCTCACAGGTGACAAAACACCACACTGGCGTGCTGCTGTCTCAGGGACAGTGTGACTGGCTGTGGTGCTTTCCAGCTTACTGTCCTTAGCAAGCAGCTCAGAGGATGCAACTGATAATCCCCTCCCACGGGTGGAGAAAGATCAGGAGGCGCTGCATCGCCCTCACACCTGGCTCTCAGCAGAACCCTGTGACGTCACAGTGCCTTCACACACGTTTAGCTATTGACTGCTCAGCACTCTGTGGGTCTTCACTGCCTGCGCTGGAAACCAACCAAAACCCAGGACATCTCTTGGATGTCCACTCTGTGCAAGGCACCTTGCTAGACCCTGGAAAACAATCAGGGAGGAAGGGAGACAGGATTCCTGCCCCCAAGAGGTGACAATGAAGACAGTGCCTGGGAGCCTGGGAGGACCCAGGAGGTGTGGGGAAGTGCATGAGGGTGGGTGGAGGAGGGCTGAGAGATCTCCAGCTACTGACAGCGAGGGAGTGAGAATCTATTTTTATTTGGTTTTTCATGTAGTTTTTGTTGCTCCAATACTTAGTTGTGTACGTGGTGCTGGGGTTTGAACCCACGTACTTGTGCATGCCAGGAAGGTGCCATAACCGCCGAGCCACGGCTCCAGCCCTCCAGCTACTGTCTTAAAAGTTGGTTTCTCACTGGCCTCATGACAGGCTGAACATCTGTTCCACAGACCCTGGGGATGGTGAGAGACGTTGGAAAGAGCAGGTAATTCCGCATATTAAATTACAACCCGCCAGGCGGCTGGCTAGATGAAAGGGTCTGGTTTTATAATCTCATTCTTTCCGTGAAGTAACCATATGGTTACCTTTCAGCCGGAGCACTGTCCTAGGGCTGAACTGCTTGGCAGCCGGTGACCGTTTTTGTTCCATAAGATTAGTTACTTTTCTTTTTTGATTATAAACACAATGGTAAATTTTTTATAAGTTGAGGAAGCCAGGAAATCATGAAGAAGAATACACACCAATGCCACCATCCAGGAAACATCATCATTTACCTCTTTCGACGCTTCCATTCGGCGTTTTCCCTCCATATGGTCTTTTAGTCACACTGATAACTGGGCTGCTTGAGGGTGCTCCAGGGCGAGGACAGGAAGTGGTCACATGGATGAGGATGCAGGTGCCCAGCACAGTCACATCTCAAAAACACATTTTAAGATAAATCGAGAATTCTGGTTGGTCTTAGGATTTCAAGTGATCTGTTCTGGGAGAAGTCTTCTGCCATAGGAAAATCTGATTAATTTACTGTTACTCCTTGCAATGATGTTTGAGGCAGGCTTGTTTCCTCCTCCTTGCTTTACAAAGGAATAAACTGCAGAAGACCAGCAGTGTACGGTGCAGGGGGAGCTCCTGGGTGCGGGCCAGGTGAGTGCCTAAGGCACCCTGGTCGCACTCACCTGGCCTCCCCACCCAGGGTTGCAGGGTGGAGAGCAGGTCCAGGCACTGCTGCTTGTCAACTCGCTGCAACTAAGCAGACCCAGACAGAAGTGCTCAGTTAGTTCTCTGAGACTCGCTGAGCAGAGTGCCTGCCATTGACCACCTGTCCTCTGTGCTGTGGCTCCGCACGTGCGCACAGCCGGGCGGGCCCTGCACTGAGAACGCCTTCTCTGATTCATAGGAGAGGAGACTCAAGCAGGTGTGGGACTGGATATGGGACCAGCTAGAGAGAGGAAGCCCCTGGTTTCAGGGTGAGCAAGAGAATACCAGGGAGATGGAAATGTCTAGGATTTTAAGGTTTTGTTTTGGTTGTGTTTTCGAGTTTGCGTGTCCACTCAAGCTTTTGTGGGAATCCTTCTTCTGAAGGGAGTTGGGAAAGTGCTGAGATTCATGTCTGAATCAAGCTCAGAGGAGCACAATGACAGTGCTTGTGGATGAGGAGCCAGGGTGGAATTCAGGCCTGCCCCAGGCCCAGGCAGCTGTGTGCGTGTGTGCGTGTGCGCATGTGTGATGGGTTCCTCCTCAGATTTCTAAGCCAAGTGGCCACACATTACATCTCAGTTCCAGATAAATATAACCAATTCTAACTGACAGCAGAAGGAGTGGTAAGTCTCTGGGTGCTGATGCGAGCTGCCCATCCCCGCTTAGGGCTGGATGTTGGACCTCCCAGACCCTGGAGGAGACTCTCTGGGGACGTCCTTCAGCCGCATGATCTTCCGTGCCTGTCCTCGTGCTGCTTGCTCTGCCCGCACGGCCACTTGTGCACCCTGAACCCTCACCACCCTGACAAGGTGCCCCTGCCTTCACCCACCAAGCTGCACTGTGCTGCTGGGTGCTGGTCTAACTACTGTGCTCGCTAATCCTCTGAAATGCAGGAGCTGGGACTAGTTTAGTGTCTGGTATGTAACAGGCACTTAATAATTTGCCAATTCAGTGACTGAGCAAGTGAACAAATGAATGAACAATAGCTAAACTTAAGTCCCAGCTACTTTATGAACTTTTCCTATCCCTAGCCTATTTTACAACCCAAAGTAACAGAAGGACTTTATTTCTAATCTATATGAATACAACTGACTTCATTTCTTTCTAACAACCCCTCTATTGGTAAGGAAATAGAGTCAGGAAGGGCAGAGGACTTGACTGAGATCATGTGCAAAGCTGAGAAGTCTCAGGGCCAGGAAGTGTGCCCAGGCAGTGGAGTCCAGAGCCTGCCGCGTCCACCCTCCAGGGAAGTCCTGCTGTCTTTCAGGGCCCACTCAACTCTGATCTTCTCTGGGCATTTCCTTTCATCATGAGCACCTGAGGTCGAGGTCCTCTGTTCCCATAGGTTGTTTTCTTTGGCCAACATCTCTTCAAGTTGTGGGAAAAGAGATTCCTTTCTTTGCTGGGCAGACGAGGACACCGTGGCCCTGGGGATTTGTGTGATATATAGGCGCTGTCCCCCAGAGCCAGGGCAAGGCCCACATCTTCAGCTGCAGCACGAGCTCCTTCCCTGGGGGCTGATGCCTTAGCAAATGCCCTTGTAAACAATTCAGGGCAGATGGTGGAGCTCACAGAGTTCTAGAACTGCAAGTAGGTGAATGTCCTCCTTTTGGACAGTAGGCCTAGAAAAGGAAGGCGGCTTGCCCAGGATCGTGGAGAAGGCTGGCTGAAAGACTGGAGTGGAGAATAGGGAGAGGTTGTACCAGAGCACCAGGACTGGGCCCTCGCTCTGCTGCGTAGGTTCTGCTGACCGACATATGACACAAAGTGTAAGCTACTCACATTCCAACCAGGCTGACCATGTCTTTCCTGTCATTGTCCTTGGCCAGTATACCATAGAAGCCTAGCCATACACAGATTGGCAGAGAAACTCAGAAATGTCAACAATTATTTTGCACGTATATGTTCATTTCAAACTACAGTATGGTGGGAGTACAGAGGAGATGTGAGCTCGGGGAAGGGATGAAGAGGGGTGGATCCCGGTCTCGGATCGACCTGACTGGCTATCTCACTATGTCAGTGCTATGTGTGGATGATTGTGCAACAGCAATTCCCTCCCATATGTAAGTCTATGTCGAACTAATAAAAAAGAATACCTTTCCTCTTTGTAAAAGCTCCTCTTCTTCTGCCTCGCAAGGGCTCTTCTTCCTGCAATGCCTTACGGGTTCCTTTCTTGTCCCGTGTTCTCTGGCAGACTCCTGACATCCGCTCCTGGCTCCACAGCCGCCCCTGTCCTCTCACCAGCCTTTTGTTCCCATCTCGGACACCAAGTCAGCAGCTAGCAGGGCGTCTCTCCCTTCCAGCTGGGCTCCACACACCTAGCTCAGGCTACTCGCATATTGTCATCCAGAACCAGCCTGCAATCGCTGAAATATTAATGGCTCCCTTGTGAAAGATAACACCGGGAAGCTTCTTATTGTAAATTAAAATTGCCAAGGAGGCAGAAACAGTGAGTGGGAGGAGATACAGCAAAACCGTAGTTTGCAAAAGTATTTGAGTCATGACCTAAGAGGGCGTCCTGAGTTCAGTCTTGCCCATAACAAAGATGGGCCCTTGCATTGCAGAGGGAGACATGATCACCCTCGCGTGGGCTGAGATTCACCGCCTTGACCACCCAGGCAGGGTAGATAGCAGCAGGCATCCCTGGGATTTTGCATGGTGGGCTCCTTTCCTGAGCCCTTTGGAAGAGAGGAAGGGGAGGGTAGCGTAGATAGGAAAAGACAAATGAGATGGTTAAAGGAGAAGGGGCTTCCTGTGGTCAAAACTGCTGTGACACCCTGGGGTGCTGCTCAAAGGAAGGCTCCAGAGGAGAAATACCCTGTAAGCCAGCCCTCTGGTGCTGTGATCCTGACCACACCCGTCATTGTCACCTCACTACTCCAGGCAAAGCCCAGTGCTGAGCTGGGTTTTCGGAATAAATGCATAATCAGGAAGGGGAGGGTAGGGGGCAAAAACCGACCCTTGATGTTTGCAGCATAGTGAATATGAATAATTTTATTCCTTTTAAGAGAAGAGAGCACAAAGGGCCAGGGCCAGGGACCCCACAGGAGGGAGAGAGAGGCTAACCTGGGCTAACCTGGATGGGAAGTGGGTCCTCAGGCAGCCTTTCCCACCCAGTCAGGCCCAGGACAGGATAGTTGGCCCACGGACCCTGGCTGCAGGCGTTGCCCGCCTTCCCGGTGGCCTAGAGCGCCCTGGCCTCTCCCATCTTGCCAAGTTCCCAGTCCCAGTTCACTCTGAGCGTTCCCCTGTTCTCACCTCACTAGAGGCGATTCTCCAGGCTGCGTGCCGCAGTCCCCTGTGCCCAGGGTGTCTTGCTGGAGGGAATTCTTCCTTCCCCTAGCTGCTTGGCTCTGGCCTCAAACCCTGACACCCCCTCATTTCACCTGCCGCTGTCCTTGCTGCCCAGGAGAGCAGACGCGTGTCCCCGCAAGGCAGAATGCCCATTATGTGAGGACCTGGGGTGTCATTCAAACAGACTTAGCTGAGAGAACCAGCACTACGCCCCTCCTCGAGCGCTGTCCCTCCCTCCCCGCAAGTTCACTATGCTGAACTTGAAGCTCCTTTTATAGTAAAAGCACAGCACAGCTGAGGCAGGAGCTCCAGGAGGCGGCCAAAGCAGTGCAGGGGTCCCTGCTGAGCAGGGAGCTGTCGCCAGTTCCTACAGAGCATGTCGGAAGTGAGAAATGTGGCTTAACTGTGGATGTAGTTATAAGTGTGGTGCTGTCAGAAAGGCCCAGGCTGCTGCCAGGCAGCTCCTGAGTCAGGGAGAAGCGGGAAGCAGCAGGCACAGCTGTGGGAGCTCCAGCAGGGAGCATGTGCAATGCTCTCAGGACTTCCTGGTCCTTGCCCAGGTTGGGTGGGTGGCAGATCTAAGCGTTGGCGAATTCACAGTCATAGTCGGTCATCCGGCACATTATGAACTTCCACTGGCGATCCCTGTGGGGGAGTCAGGAAAGGAACGTCAAAGGGACCGAAGAGTCCCTGCTAGGGGACGCATGATGGGCAGGATCCGAGAGATGAAGGGACACCTGGGTTTCACCTGCCCTAGGAAGACTTCATGAGAACTCCAGAGAGCTGACAGATCTACATGTGAGGCCAGGCTGCCCCTTGAAAGGGACCACAAGGCACCAGCCCTGCGGAAGCTCCTGTTCCTCTCTGGTGGACAGCTCCGCACAGCATCCCCAAGGGCACCTCAAGGACCTGAGGTGAATGGCTTGGCGTGGAAGCACTTGATTCACATCCTCTGTGTCCCCCTGTGAAGAGCCTTCCTTCTCCAAGGCCACCCGTGTCCTCATGGATTCTGTCTTTACCCAGTGTTCACCCTGTGCCCGGCTCTAGCCCTCTTCAGAAAGCACTATGAAGGGAGGGGGGCAACTCTAGAACCCCTAAAGGGGAAAAGGAAACACCTGCCATTCGGCAACACGGGAAGAGTTGCCTGCTAAATCAAGAGCACCGAGGGGCATGGGGTCACAGAATTGCTCAACTTTGAAAACATGCTGTGGCGGGGGGTCCAGGATCTCGTTGCTAAGGGCCAGGCCACGCGCTTCACTCAGCCATTGAGTCTCTCCAGTGCCTGCTCTGCCTGATGCCCCCGTGGCCTGGTACCAACCAACAGGGACAATGGGGACTGAGCCCACAGGCCTGAGCCCCTCCCTCACACCCAGCCTGCACTTGAGCAGTGTCTGTCTCTCGGCATCCTCACGGAGGTTCCCATCCAGATGAAGAAGCAGGCTCTGAGGAAAAGCGACTTGCTTCTGGGAATATAAGTAACAGCTGATGGTGTCAGCTTCCACGTTTTGGGGGTTCAAATCTTGGTCTTTATCTTACACCACTCTGTCTCCCAGTGAGGTGCCCATAACCCCACCAGAGGACACAAGCTGTCATGCCTTTGCCCTGTCCTAGTCTCTGCACATCTCTCCAAAGCTCTGCAGGTCCTTTAACTCAGAACTACCCTTCGGAGGGGAAATGGGCTGACGGCTTGCCTCCGGGAGGATGGTGCACCCTGCTGGAGCAGCCCAAGGCAGGCTCTGGGGTGCCGCCTGTGGCTCCGGGTTATCTGCTTAGAGCAGTTAGGGTAAACCCCCCAGCACAAGTCCTTAAGGCCCTGCTGATCAGCTATGCATTGGTATTTATTCCTACAATTGTCAGCGGAGGACATGGCTTGCTTGGGATATCTAGGAAATTGGTGGCATGTTTGTTGACAAGATGAGTTTGATTATTGCAGCCAGGTCTTTCTGTACCGGGAAAAAGAGGTGAACGAGACTTCATGGCCAAGAATTCATATTGCTCCTTAGAGAGGCAGCTGAGAGCAGGTGAGGCTTGACCCTAAAGAGGACCAGGAGGTTCCTCAGGTTCAATCTGGTTTCCCTCCGGGGTAGTAGTCTCCAACCAGGGCCGAACTGCTGCCTAAAGTGCGTTTGGCAATGTCTGCAGATATGTGCTTGTCACCACTGGGTGTGGGGGGCTAGTGGTATCTAATGTGCAGGCTAGCCATCTAGAATGACGGGGTGTACCCTATGTGTCTCCAGATGCCCACAGGGGAAGTGCAGTGGGGCAGCTGTAGCCAGGAGGGAACCACTGTGATTTGGTGTGAAGGGAAGGCCCTGCCCAGCAAGTCCTTGCTCACAGCATCATCCAGGCTGGGCCTCAGCAGCTTCGGAAGGGCCAAGAAGTCCAACTTGCAGAATCCGAAGCTGCTGGTTATTAGTGATGCCCCACAGTTGCATGGGCATGCTCATTCTGTTTTGGGGGGGTTATTCATTTTAAACTCATGCAGTATCTCAGTTTCCATAATTTTGGATAATCCACATAACAAAAATTTTCCAACCCAACATGAGTAGGGCATTTGAACTGCCAAAATATATTTATTTTAATATCATTTTGGCTGCCCTCTTTCCTCACTGTATTCTTGTCTGTCTGCCTTCTTAGCCAGGAAAGGTGGAATCCGCTTCTTTCTGACCTAGAGGCATTGATAGGAGCACGAAGCCCCTAACATGCTGCTGTTCCCTGTTACACTGAGGGGACACATCCCTGCAAAGCCCTGGCTTCCTGGGCTCTTTGAGTTCTTGGGCCTTTCTTGTTCTGGAACATTCTGGTTGTGTGTCACCTCATTCAGCTATTTCTTCTCACTGATGAAATCGGTTGTCTTCTAAGTAACATTTTTTAAGTTGCTCCTGCTAGAAAGTAGGTAACTAAATAAGTTAAAAATGTATCTCAAGTAAAAATAAGTAGGTGTGAGAAATGCAGGGTTCTGCTGTGGGCGTTAGTTCTTGCTCACGGAGGCTGAAACATGTCCTGTGCTTCTCCAGAGCCACTTAATGCCTTTATAAAACTCTATGTCATCTTAAATAAGTTAAATTCATTTTAAATGAGTTGTAATTTCATTTGAAAACATAAATATACACAAAAGATGAGCCACACTTGAATTCAGCATAGCCTGTTACCTAATGAGCTAATGTAAGTTTTATCCAGTTTGCAAAATATGTGTCCAGTTTGCAAAGTATCTAATGAACTAATGTAAGTTTTATCCAATTTGCAAAATATGTATCCCTGGAAAATGTTCCAGGAATTCATTTCTGCATAAAGTGAACACCACTTTACTAAAAGTAGGCAAAATTGATCTCTTTTACCCCTGAATTTACCTGCACCTCTCTATATATTACTAGTGGGGCTCAGGACTGGAGCAGTGGCTCAGTGGTTTTGGCACTTGGCTGGCATGCACAAGGATGTGGGTTCGAAACCCAGCACCACATACACAATAAAGTGTTGGAGCAACAAAGCCACAAGAAAAAATAAAGAAAATTGATTCTCTCTCTCTCTCTCTCTCTATCTCTCTCTCGAAAAAAAAAAAATAGTGGGGCTGGGGACGAACTCTGTGCAAGGAGCGTATTTGCAGCAATTCTGTTTCTTGTTTTCTTCTTATTGTTTTGTTTTAATGGATTCCAGTTAGGGTTGGGGAGCTGATCATAAGAGAGGGATTTTGGGGGGGGATTTTTTTTTAAAGAGTGAAGGACAGTGAGAGAGTGAGAGAGAGAGAAACAATTTTATTTTAGCTTTTCATGTGGCCTTGATTGCTCTGAGACTCTGTTGTGTACGTGGTCCTGGGGTTTGAACTCGCGTTCTCACTCATGCCAGGGAAGCACCATAATCGCGGAGCCACCACTCCAGCTCAAGAGAGGGAATTTTTAAAGTTCATATTTGTTTCTTGTTTAGATTAGTGTCTCCTTTTTCATTAAAAAAAAAAAGAGAGAAAAGATTCTAGCTTTATCGGGATTGTTGTATCTCCTTTCATTTCTAAATGTGATCAGTAGTTGCTCTGGTCTGAGTGTGAGCACCCTCACATTCCTAGGCTGGAGCCTGATGCCCAAAGTCCTAGCATTTCCAGGTGGGGCTCTTGGGAGGTGACTGTCCTGAGGGCTGCTGCTTCATGAGATTAGTGCCCTTGCACAGAGGCTGAGAGGAGCGACCTAGCCCTGCCTGCCCGTGAGGACAGAGTGAGAAAGTGCCACATCTGAAGCAGAGAGCAGCCCTCCCCAGACACAGAGTCTGTTGGCACCTTGATGCTGGACTTCTTAGCCTCCGGGTGAGCAATGCCTGTCTGTTGTTTATAAACTACCCAGTCTAAGGTTTTATGCGATAGCACAACTAGACAGAGACAGTAGGCTTTTAGACTTCTCTCTCGCCCCCCTCCTCTTCCCTCTCCCTTTCCACAACTCAAGGTGGGGGCCATAGCTTCACAGGACTAGGCAGGGTCATGCCTCCAACCACTTTTGTCCCCCGCCCTTTTTAATGTTGGGTGAGAAAAAGGCTCTTTGAAATTGACTGTAGCATGAGCTTAGGACATCAAGGGACACCAGGTTTAGGACTCTGGGGAGCAGACTTGAGTCCCCCCTCATCCCCAAGGAAAGCTCCTTACACCAGCTCACCTCCTGTTGCCTCCCATGTCCAGCCAAACCCTCAGCTTGAACGAGTAGGAGGCTAATACGGGCAAAGCCCTTGGCAGGCCTGCACCATGGTGTCACGGGGGGCTCATGCCTGCCTCCACTGACCCCCCCAAGGGGTGATCCTTCTCACCTCTCCACTGCAGAGAAGGTGGTCGTCGCTCCTCGCATGTAGTAGTCATAGTTGTAGGAAATCATGTCCATTTCCTCCCCATAGTGGCCTGGGTATTCTGTCGTCAGCCTGCATGGGAGCACACAGTGGCAGAGAAAAAGATCACACGCACCATGATAGCTGGGGGCAAGATGAGGGACAGGCATTCTGGAGTTATGCAGTCCTCCAGCCCCTTCAGGCCACGAAGGACAGCCCTCTGCCCCCATCTCCCTGCTCTCCCTGGCCACGAAACTGCACAGAGAAGAGGCACAGACATCCCAGGCTTTGGAGAAGCATTGAGTAGTATCATCTACTCAAGCCAACAGGGCCAATGCTTACAAACTGTGGCTTACAATGCATTTTAGATCACAAAGTCAGTTCAATTGGCTATGCCAGCTTTAAAAGAAGAAATAAAATGAAACAAGCTATCAGAGAATGCATTGAGGGCAATAAACGAAAGTTTGTATGTATGTGTAAACTTTTGTTCCAAATATTTAAATGTATGCATATTATATCATATACGTATTGTATGATAGTTTGATACATATTCCTTATCACATGTCATAATTGAAAAAGTGTTGGGCTAGAGCAGTAGCTCAGTGCTTACAGTGCTTGCCTGGCATGCTTGAGGACGTGGGTTCGAACTTCAGCACCATGTACACAACAAAGTGTTGGAGCAACAAAAGCCACTTGAAAAACTAAATAAAATTCTCCTCTCTCTCTCTCTCTCTCTCTCACTGTCCCTCTTTCTCTTAAAAAAAAAAAAGAGTGTTAAAGTTTTTTTTTTTTTTTTTGAGATAAGAGAGAAAGAATCAGTTGTATTTTTTTTAATCTGGTTTTTGTTTTTCCAACGCTTAGTTTTGTATGTTGTGCTGGGGATCAAACCCAGGTCCTCACTCATGCCAGGCAAGTGCTCTACCACTGAGACATAGCTCCAGCTCAATGTTCAAAAAATTTTTAGATGTAATGTAAGATCCATAAGGGTGGAGTTTTTGGTAAGTACACCATTGCTCCTCTGGCAGCTAGAATAGTTCCTGGTACATTGTAAATATTTGTTAAATGAATAAATGGCCTCGGGAGAGTTACTTAATCTGTTTCCTGGTCTATAAAAGAACAAAGGCCACCTGATGGTAAATTTCAGGTGTGAAGTTCATTAAAGCTATTTTGTTTCTTCCTCCTCCTCCTCTTTTTCCTTCTTTCTCCCCCAAGATTGATTCAATCTGAGGTTTCTATATGAGCGGGCTTGTTGTGGTCCATCCTAGAACAAATCTAGAACCCTCCGTCTCTGCTTCTCCGGAAGCTTTGCCTCTGGAGGTCTTCAGACCAAAATAGTCACTTCGGTGTGAAGTGGGTCCTCCAAGTCTGTGGGTCCCCAGGGCTGCTCAGGAAACAGCTTGTTAGGAGTGCCAGCAATTTCATTCGGTTTAGGTTTATCGGGTCATTGCATGTGCTGATAGAAAGATCTTCCCCTCTGCAGACCGAACATCTTCCTCTGAGGATTATAATGATGGTCATGGAATCTTGAGAAGACTGAATTTTAAGCTTCAGCAGTGCTTGGAGGATCCTGGGTAATGGTTAGCACACGAGAACGCCCAGCCTGCTCCTGGCTCAGTCACTCCTTTCCCATGTTGCTCGTGTACCCTTGTTCTATGATCTTCCTGACCTAAGACATAATTATGCTCTATGAGACGCTAAGCTCAACCCAGGGCTCCATGTACCTGCTTGATGTGCAGATGAAGGAAAAAGAGGCTCTGTTAGTTCAGGCGCCTAGTTTGTCCCTCTAAAGAGACCCAGAAGCAGGACTTCCTATTTCTAAAGAAAAAGTCAGTTAAATGTCTCATAAGCGGACCCAGTATGGCCTCGCGAGGAGGCCACTGGTCTGTGGCCCTTGAGGATTTTTATAGGGTTGTGCTAACATTCACCCAAAGAAAAGGGGTTTATTGACAGCATAATTAACATAAAAATTTGGGGCGAGTCTTTTTTTCCCGAGGGAACATAACATTCTCTCCAGCACAGAACTGTTTGTATATGAGGAATAAAGGTTAATAAACAAATGTTTTTGTTTTTTCTTTTTTAACTTCTGCCAGGGCTGTTCTGTATTTGACTATAGTGTATTAGGATAAACTCAATTGCCAAAAGTGTTTGGAAATAATTGGGTTAGATTTTCATTTCTTAAGCTTTTATTGGCCGCTCCATTCTGCCCTCAGATTACTTGGAATTAAGTGGGGAAGAAAAACTTGCATTTTTTGTAAACATTGAGAAGCTTTACATCCCGAAGGGGAAAAAGTCATCCAACGCTTTTGTTAACTAGGATTCTCTGTGACTTCATGCTTGGTAACCAACAGACCTGTGGCTGCCCCTGCACTGTGTGTCTGGGAAGCTTCCTGTGGGGACGGCTGTGGTCCGGGCGTCTGCAGTGCTCTGGGGAGGCGCGGCGCACTCACTGGTGCCTTTCCATCCTGGTCCCAGCGGGACTTGGCTGTGGCTTTGATTTGTATCATAAAACCAGGAGATGAAGTGTAGAACGTCTTGGAGAACCCCAGCCAAGAGCAACGGTGAAGGAGGTTGGATATTGATGGAAACCACCCCCACTTTGTGAAAATCCAGAGAGAAATGACCCTGATCTCTGGTAGAAAGAGACCCTCCCAAACACACCCAGAGCCAGAACTGGGGCTTCAGTCTCGCCCAGAGTGCTGTAGCTGTGACTCAGATGGATGTGTCTCCATTTAGATGTTGATGATCTCTCTCCGTCTCTCTGTCTCACGTGTGTGCTCACGCTCACACACACACGCACACTCGCACCCCTGATAAATGAAAGCCCCTGTAAAGAGAAGCATCTAAACCTTCAGAGCTAGACACTGGGTGGGACAGGGCACAGGGGCTAGTCAGGAAGTTAGAAGCAGCTACGGGGAAGCAGAATGGTCAGGGGACTGTTGACGGTGGCCTTTGACCTTCCCGAGTCAGGTGTGGCTCCAGCTCTCTTGTGAATTACTAGGTCACTTCAGGGACATTTTGGCAGAGCCACTTAATACTGAGCCTTGCCAGAGATTTTTAGACCAATTAAAGCAGTCCAGTCTTCATCTTGGCAAGGGGAAGGGACAGCAGGTCAGGAAGGTGGCTCTGCTCAAGCTGTTGAAGTGACTCAATTTTAGAGCATTTCTATAGGCAGCCTTATTTACCCCCTTTCAAAAAACCACTGTGTGTGTGTGTGTGTGTGTGTGTTTCTGTGCCTGTGTGTGTGCGCTCATGTTTGTGTGCATTGTGTGTATGCATATGTGTCTCTCTCTGTGTGTGTTAATTTCCCATATTATTTTGGGTGTGTATGTGTGTGAGAGTGTGTGTGTTCATTTCCCATGTTGTTTTGGGTGTGTATGTGTGTGTGTGTGTTCATTTCTCATATTATTTTGGGTGTGTATGTGTGTGTGTGTGTGTGTGTGGTGTGTTCGTTTCTCATATTATTTTGTGTGTGTGTGTGTGTGTTCATTTCTCATATTATTTTGGGTTTGTATGTATGTGTGTGTGGTGTGTTCGTTTCTCATATTATTTTGTGCGTGCGTGCGTGTGTGTGTGTGTGTTCATTTCTCATATTATTTTGGGTTTGTATGTGTGTGTGTGTGTGGTGTGTTCGTTTCTCATATTATTTTGTGTGTGTGTTCATTTCCCATGTTGTTTTGGATGTGTATGTGTGTTTGTGTGTGTGTTCATTTCCCACATCGTTTTGGATATGTGTCTCTGTGTTTCTCACATCCCAAGACTTTTTGGGCAACGTGACACAGACGGCTGTTTTGACTTCTTGTGGTGCAGGGGAGTGAAGGAGGAGAGTCCTGGTTACCGGGAGTGTCCTGGTTACGGGGAGTGTCCTGGTTACGAACCGGAGAGAACGGGTTCCGACTGAAGGGATTCTTAAGATTGGTGCAGGACTTTTTAGCCCAGGATTCCCTGGGCTCTGAAATTGTCAGCAGAGGCCTGGGACGGTGTTGCCGGCCTGCACAGCACTGTGGGTTGCCGCTGCTGCTGGAAGTCCCTGCTCCTGTGCCAGGAGGACAAGGCACTTCACAAGCGTAAGCCAGCCGCGCGCTGTCAGCCCATTTTGAGGGGGTAAGAGTCGCGGCTAGTTCCATAAGGCAGCCAGTTCCACTCATTGTCAGTGGTTTGGCTGAGAACTGGGTTTCGATAGAGTCCTCCATGGAAACTGACTGTGTAAGGTTGTGGGAAAGCCATCTCTACCAGGCCCCACTGATCGCGGTTGGACCTAAAGTCAACCTTCCCAGGTGTGGGAAAGACTTTGCTACACCATCTGAGCTACTGACTGTTGGGCAATCCTAGAGGCCCACCTGGAGGCTGGTGCACAACCAGAGTCCCCTCCTCAGCCTTCTCCCGTGCCCAGAACCGGAAAAACACATGCCACGGCTCCCTGCTGGCAACCCCGGAAGAACACCCAGCCCCCACATGTTAGCAGTCCAGAACGGGCTGCCCGAGGCAGCAGGCCACCGTGCTTTCAAAACAAGAACAAAATTAGAGTGCTTTCCAGAAAGCTCTCTAGGGCTCAGCTCCTGCTCCAACATCACTTCCAAGGAGCTTCTTCAGGTCGTTCAGTGTCTAATCCTGTTTCCCTCCTCGTCTCCGTGACCTGATTATACCTAGTTCTAATTATCCTGTCCTAATGTCCTATGCAGCCGCACTGAGTCAGCATTTGGTCAACACAGCAGAACCGTGCCTAGCATCTTGCGTCGTGGTGGTGGCCATACAGTGAGCTCTCAGGGAACCGGCAGGTGGCCTCACACTCCCTCCTTTCATGAGCTCCGCAGAAGAGGGTGTGGAGAGTTCACACCTGGGACTTGGTGCGGGTGCTGGCCCACACCCCACGCTCAACCAACAGGAAGAGGCCCCACCTGACAGGCCAGTCATGGAGAACTTTCTTACGTCCAGCCTGTTCACGTCCAGTTGCCTCTCCAGGCAATCAACAGGGAACGAGAACCTTTCAGATGAGGCTACCTTGGCGATGCCCTGGCACCCTTCACAGGGGCTGCATCAGAACTTGCTCAAGTTATTTTTGCAAACACAGTAAAAATAAAACCCAAATGCAGATGTTACAGAGAAAGGTGCCCACAAAGGAACACGTACTCTGGTTACTCCCTAGAGGGCAGGGCTTGGCCAAGCAGGACTGAACTAAAGGACAAAGACCTCTGCACTCACCCAAGGGCTCTGCACTGCCCAGACAACCTGCACCCTGGGTGGGCCCAGCGTGTGAGAAAGAATGTCAAACATTCATGTCTGTCCTCTTACAGCATTTTGGGGGTTCATATTTCATCAGATCAGGTACACAGATCATGACACAGGGGAACACAGTTGTAATATCTGTGGCTCTAATTGGAAGAGGAAAGACCCTGACCATTTATCAAATTGCTGTCTTGGAGCTGAATTTCTAGCTTGCTGTCCAAGCCCAAGGCTAGTTGGCAAGCACATCTGTTTTGATTCTAGTTGAGTTTCATCAGCCGCATTACATCAGAGCCCTCCAGGGCCTGCACCCTACGAGGGCGAATCCACCTCCAACATCTTATTTCCCCACTGAGATGAGCAGCCTTGGAGCTATCCAGAGCTTGGGCCTTGGAGCAGGTCAACCCATGTGACTTGCGCTTGGCACTTTGAAGAAAGTTACAAGTTCCGCCCCTCATCCCTCACCTGTGTGATAGCATCACAGGTTGTGAGTGTGCAGCTTGAATGAGCTTACACACGCGTGCAGGCTGGAGATCAGCAAACCAAAGCTCTCATCATCGTCATCAGGAACTCAACCCCATACGACTGGTACTTACATCCATTCACATCCGTCCACTGACCGGCTAAATGAGTTACTGGCGGGGAACTGAACGGTTGCCCCCGAATCCAGTGGAAAGATCAAGAGTTCGAGACAGAGCGAAGCAACAGATCTGGCCTGCGATCAAGAGGTGCATTGTTCTGTGCAGCTGGAAGGGCCCAGACCTGGGTGAGCCAACACTTAGGCCACTGCCACATCTAGAACTCCTGCTTCTGAGGTTGGAGCACAGGGAGGGAGGCCCTGCCCACTTGTCGCAGCTAGGTAAGGTCTAAATGACAAGCGCGGTTAGCAATGGCAGCAGCCATTCCAGCAGAGGACACAGAAAACCCATTCCGCTCAGAGGGGCCGCTGTGGGGCACAGTGGGTGCCTGGTGCATAGCAATGCAAAGTGAGGTTGTTAATGGGGCCTGGAGTGCCTGTGAGACCTTCAAAATGCGCTCCCAGGCTGCTTTCCCAAAGCATTGGCATTCCCATCCCTGAACCCGCCCTCCAGCTCTTCGGGAGGAATCTGTGTAGAAGCCGCCTTTCTCATCAGGCCTCTGCAGGGGCCATCCACCAGGGGCCCTGGCGACAGACAACATGGTGCATGGGCCCAGAGCTCACTCCTGCCCCTGACACGACTTGGCGGGGGAGGTCTTGCAAACACACCCACCCCATCTGGCATTGCAACAAGAACGAAGAGGCCAGGAGCTGACCAGTGGCTTTGACTAGGTACCCTGGGGAGGAGAGGAGCAGCGGGCTACTTAACTGATCTTGCTGTTACTAGAGCTGTCCAGGAATTCTGAAAAGCCACACCATAGCTTGTGACTTGAGAACAGAGAGGGGTAGCTAGCCACGGAGAATGAGACGCCTGAGAGGCACAGAGTCCCTTGTCTTTCCTGCCACGACGTGTCTTCCGGGGAGCCCACAGAAAGACCAGGGACCTGGAGAACACGCCTTCAGAAGATGAAGTAGCTGCTCCATGCAGACCCCGTGGCTCCAGCCGCACGCTTGGTCTTTGCCGGCCAGGGACAGGCTGGTGTGCGACATGCAGCAGCTGGAGCTGCTTGATAGTGCAGAAGGAGCACAGCTGGTCTCCGAAGGGCTGCAGCTCCTCCAGCAACATGTGTTTGTGGTTTGCAGACCACTGGACTAGGAAGATAAATTCCCTTAAAAAATAACATGTGTAAATTTGTATGTTTGTCCAGTCCCGTGGGGACCGCTTGGTAATGGGGTGTCCGCATCCGTCAGGAATGCACTTTCTTGCCAGGGTTCAGGGATGCTGTACTGTCCAGTGAGAAACTGCACCTTGGTTTCCACCAAACAAACAAATCCTGCTGTCATTTGGGAGCTGGCTGATGATTTGATTTTTTCCAGCCCAGCGTGGTGGTGATGTCTGAATCCTGAAACGCTCTCAGCACAGAGACGCTAGACGCTTAGCTAGTCCGAAACAGTGCCAGGCTCTGCTGCACAAGGTCTCTCCAAGTGGAGGGGAAGAGTGTGGGGTCCCCACCACCCGGGAAGCTGAGTTCCCCTGGAGGCAGATCAGCCAGTGACAGTGACGTGTGATATCATCATTTTCTCCGGAAGGTGCTGGAAGTAATGCACCTGAAAAATGCCCTCATCAACCAGAAAGCTCCATTCCTACCATACTAGTCCTCGCCAGCACCACTGCCTCTTGGGCCTGCAATGTGCAGCTACCCCTTTCACAAACTTATTAAGGTCTACCTTATGCCAGGTGGCAGGCAGAGATACTGAAGAAATAAGATCTAAGTTATGCCCTAGAGGCTCCATCCAATTTAGAGACATGATATAACATCATGTCTCAATATCCCGCTGACGCGTCTAGACACCCGTGGGACAGTGAGTCACACTGTGTGTCGTGGTGCTAGTAGACACCCATTCTGCTGCTTCCCCATGGCTTCCTTGGAAAAGGCACTGTTCCCTTTGGCCACAGTGGCTCTCAGTTCTAACACCATGCCAGGAACGGAGCCACCATGAGGAAGCCCACCTGAGCGGAACTCACTTTGAAGCAGACTTGCCATGTCCTTCTGAGGATTTCTCTCCTTTTCTCCCCTGCATCATGGCTCTGAGCAGCAGCCATGTGTGTGGACCTGGGGTGCGAAGGAGGGTGAGGGGTTCGAGGGTGAGGGGTTCAAGCCTGGGAGGGATGGACCAAGGCATGGGCTAAACTTTGCCAAGAGACATGAATGTCTCCAGAAACTCAGGAAGAGTTGCTCACTCCTTTTTCTTAATTGTTAGCTGCCTTTGTTCTGTACGCATCTCTATACCTACTAAATTCTCAGCATCTTAACTGGTGAGTTGCATCTTAGACTGGAGTTCCAAGCGAAATGTCTGAGTGTTGGCACAGATCACAGAACTCCAGGGAGGGCAGGAATTCTAGGAGGCAGAGTAATTTCCCCCTTCAACCCAGGTTTATTCCCCTTTATTCCTGTGGAGAAAAGGTTTTGCCCTGCTCTGGGTGACTCCATGACGTGTAGAACAGCGGTGTTCAGGATGCGTCTACGCCTGAGTGATTCCTTTTGAGAAAGCAGAAGTTTGCTACAAACTACTCTGTTTTGAGTGGAAGTGCTGAGGTGGATTGAATTGATACCTTGTTTGCAAAAGTAAACAAGCCCCAGTTGCCTGACATAACCCTAAGACACAAACTGATAAATAATCATGTTGAAAAGACACAAAAATGACCTCCTGCGAACTTACCAAGTTGATCAGAAGCACCAGGAAGCGCGGGTGCATCAAACTCATGTCACAGTAAACCAGGCCCGTGAGCTTCTCAAACACGCCACACCACTGAGCGAAGCACCCCACCCCTCTAGACCGGTAAGAGGAGGAGCAGGCTGAGACTGGGCCTGGAGGCATCCTGACCCTGTCACCTGCTCACCGATCACGGACCTTGCCTAGGAAAATCGCCAGAATGATGAACCTCTGATTCCCTGTCCCATTGGGCTTCAGCTGAGACTAGCTTCTCCTGCCTTGATGACACACGGCCCTCCCCAAGTTGACACTGCGAACTGACACTCCGAGATGACACTTTGACACTGAAACTGCCACGCATGCAGACCCTGCTTCCACTGCTCTGGAGCTGGGCCATTAAAATCACCCTACAGTGACTCTGACTCTGCATTCATCTCTCTCTGCCCCTGCTCTTGGCTCAGCGTCCTGGGAACCTGGGACCATGTTAACCCCTTCCTAGTCTTTCTGTGACCTATGTGTATGCATCGTGTGTGAGGCGTGGTGTGTGACTTGAGAGTGATAGATATCGGAAGTTAAGATCACAATGAAAGAAGTTACGCTTGCCTGGCTGTGACGACCAGGCGACCCATGAGCATTCTGAGAACTGCCACCCATGACAGTGTGGAAGACAAATGCACATGACCTATGTTAGTGGCATTCTCGCCCATGACACCCACCCTTGACTCCATGCCTTCCCTGACAGCTTTCCCAAATCAGTGAGCCTCAGGTGCCTGCCTGGTTACCCAAAGCCGTGGGCCTGCTGCCCACATCATTCTGTTTGTCCGGGACTGCAGGTGGCCAGCTTTGCCTGCTGTCACAGACCCAGGCTCTGCACCTTCTCGCTGATGAGGAAGGCGGCTTTCCCTGCTCACTCCTCTGCCAGGGGAAGAAGGAGCCAGTGCAGCCCCACAGACCGTCCAGGTGGACAGGAATTCTTGTCCATCTGCAACCCAGCTCCAGGCCCAAGTTGTGCTGCTCGCAAGGTGATCTGGCCCTGGCCCTGACCCTGACACTGGGCAGCCTTAGAAAGGCCTGTTTTAGTGAGGAAGTCGATCAAGGGTAAAGGGGACTCTACTTTAAGACAGGCCTCGTCTGCGGGGTCAACGTTGCAATGCCAGCCATGAAGTATCTACTCCACACGGGGAGTATCCTCCATGCAGCACACGAGAGCAGCCGCTGTGTATCCCACTGCCTCCAGGGCTCGGCCTGCATCAGTACAGGGGTATCCGCCTGCGTAGGGCTACGGAGTAGGGCAGAGGTGGGGTGGAGAATAAATACATCTTCAGGAAGGAAACTGTATTTCCCCCTGCTTCTGCATGCCGTCCCGAGTCAGTGTCGGCACACTCATTCAGGAGACACACTGTTCCAAGCCCTGTGCTTGGTCCTAGGTGCTGGGTGGGGAGAGGCACGCAGGCCTTTATACATCTTAAGTGACCCAGTACAAACGCTGGACCTGAGGTGGCTGTGAGGACCAGGCACACAGGATGTTCCCCACGGAGCCCTGAGGGTGGCCTTCGCTCTCTGCATGCCTCCTGGGCCACCCGGTGACCCTGTCACTGATGTGTTCCTTTGGAGGACAACAGAAGCCTTGCTGGCTAATGGGCCAGCAGCCAGCATTTGCTTGCCTTTCGGTAACTATTTATGTCTTTGTTGGCTCCAAATGCCAGAGGGAGGCCGGCTCCATCCTGGGAAGTGAGGATGGGCAGGGGAGGCTGTGGAAGTGGCTCCTCTGGGCCTGCAGGTGGGCAGGCTCCTGCCCACTCTTCTCCTTCTCTGGAACCTTCATCCTCTCTTTGAAGACAGCTCTGGCATCTGGGCTACCCTATGCAGTGCACTCCAGCCCTCAGGACACCTGATGCTCGTGAGCTGCCACTCAGGTTCCTGCAGCCTGTCCAGGGTGGCCTTGAGGAGAGCGGGGTCTCCTGGCAGGGGCAAGCTTGCGTAGACATGCGTAGTGCACCTCCAAGACAGGGTCTGTGTTTTCATCAGGTTTTCAAAAATGGGGAGTGGGGGCAAACAGTGCCATGCTTTTAAGCAATGCATGGAATTAAGGAGACCGCACAGGGATAGCCGGGAGGGGAAGAAGGGATGAGAGGAGGGGACTGCAGGAAGGGCAGCACTGCACCTCCAGTTTCCACTGCCCCACAACCCACCTTCCTCCTACTCCACCAGGTGGACCTTAAGCCTTTGACCGGGGGCTCATCATGGTGGGACCGCAATGCCTGTGCTCACCTGCACAGAGAGGAGAACAGCTTTGTGGGGAGGACCCTACTCCTCCGTGCTCGCACAGACGTTAGCCCACCGGAGCTCTGAATTCATTATTTGTCACTACTCTGTGCTAAGCTTTTGGAGACATTGTGCTCCTCTGGGGCCCTGTGGGGTGGCATCGTCTATGGCAGAGACACGCCTACTTGTCCTGGCTGTCCTTCCAAGCCTCAGACCGTAGAGAGGTGAATCACTCCAGTGCAAATGCTGACAGTTTTGGGTCCCTTTGTCCACAGCAGAAATGCTTGGCTTGTTTGTGGCCCAAAAGACTTGGGAGGAATTGGACTTTCAACACCCAGCATGAGTTGCCAGGTAAATAAACAAACATTCTCCTGTTCCACCGGAAGTCGAGGTCAGTGGACCCCTGGCATCAGCCAGAGGGGAGGAACAAAATCTCACAGCTGGGATTACAGATTGATCCAGAAAAGAGCCGCACCTTTTTTCCTGTCTAGAACTATATTCTAGACTCTGACCCAGGGTGGGGACTCATACAGGATCCCAAATGGGTCTTGCAGCCTCGGATGTGATGAGAAGTTGGCATGGCAGAGAGAAGAAGCACAGAGAAGGGAGTTGGAGGCCCTGCTGGAGGCTTGGCACCCCCAAGTGGGCTCAGGTCACAGCCTTGCCCGAGTTCTGTCTCCTTTCCTGCCCCGAGATGGACAGGGAGCGTGGGACAATGGCAGGGTCATTGAGTATCAGTGCTCTAATGCGTTCCCTCCCCCAGCGGCTGCTCTCCACTCCTGTTTGTGACAGCTCAGCCTATCTGGAGCCAGAAGCCTGGCCCGGAGCACCCCCAGGCCCACTGCAGCCCCAGGCGTCAAGGGGACTGGTTGTGACCCCAGACTCACCAGCAGGAGTACGGGCACCTCTTGCTGTAGCGGCAGCAGTAAAACTGCCACTCCCGGTCCAGCACTGACTCGAAGTAGCGACTCTGGAACCCTGCCACCAGGCCATTGCTGGAGCACGTCTGGTACCTGAGGAGGAGAACAGAGTACGGACCCTGAGACTGGCGCACAGAGAGGTCCCGCCCAGAACCCCGACACCAGCACACACTCCTTCACTGACCTAATTCCTAACAATCAATCCACTCCATTTTTATACAAACAGAAGATGTCATATTTGTAGAAATGACACATGCTCACCCTTAAATTTCAAATGACTCAGAATCTTTCAAGCGGAAGAAGTTCGGGGCATGCTGCCCCCAAGAGGAGCTATGAACATGTAGGTAGGTGAAAGAGCACAAACAGGAGCCTTACAAATGCAGGATGTCTGTTATTCACGCCACTTACAATAAACGATGACACAAGTCACTTCACTTGAACTTAAAATTAAGAGTGCAAATAGAGACACAGGGAACAGATGAACTTTACATAAACGATTCCCTTTCTCCCTACACAGCACCCCAAGCCCAGGGATGCACGAGGATTTAGTCAGGGCAATGTGAGAGCTGGGACACAACCCCAGGTTCCCAGGGTGGTCCAGACACCAGCAACACGGGGTCCCAGAGCTGCCCCGGCCCTGCGGAGGCCTGCGAGGTGGAGGTGTTGCTCAGGAGGAGAAGCAGGCCAAGGGAACTCACCTGCCTGCAGGGTCCCTCCCTGTCCTGGCACCCAGCCCTGCTCCCCCAACACACAGCTCTGCCCCTGTCCACAGCCCAGAAGGCGCTTCCGCAGCACTCAGCTGCATGGCTGCTCCAGGAACGGCCTGTGTCTGATGGCACCTTCCTAACTGAGTGTTGCCTCAGAGCAGGCTTCCTCTCCAACACCTTCTCTCATTCCCAAACCCCGTATGCCTGCAGCATGACCACTTTCTGCTAGACAACGGGTGTGCTGCCCTTTTCTACCTAGCTGCAGTGGGCTCTCACCTTACACAGTGTGATCTGTCTCCAACTGCCACAGGCTGTGTTTGGTCGCTGGACCCAGTGACTTTAAAGAGTAGAAGTTTATTTAGATTTTGGTTCTGGCGGGCAGGAAGTCTGATAGCACGGTTTGGGCTCTGGTGAGGGTTTTCTAGAGGCAGCATAACATGGTGGAGGAAATCACAGGCCTGAGGTAGCAAGCAGGCCAGCTTGGGCCTCCATTCCTCTTCTTATAAAGCCACTAATGCCATTGTGGGGCCCCTCCCACAGGACCTCATCTATTCCAGTGACCTCTTAATAAACCCACCTCCAAATACCATCAACCTATGAATTTAGGGATTAAGTTTGCAATACATAAACTTCAGAGGACGTATTCTAACCATGGCACAAACTCTTACAACATAGGCCTTGAGCTACCTCCATTTCTTGGCATTTTCTGCTCATCCTAACCACAGATGGATCCCCTTTTATGAGTGGGCAGATCATGTGGTTTGATACACAGCCTGATGGCTGCTGGAGCACAGCCCTATTTCTCCAGAGAAAGTAGGGCTCCAGAAAGCACGGTAAGTAACGTCAGAGTAAGTACCCTGTGTTGACTGTGGAGAGGGACCTTGCTGTCCCACAGAATTTAACACTATGGGCAAGTAGATTTCACCTTGCTCCCTCTCACTGCGGGAAATGAACTCGTGGATCTGACAAAACCAAGTATTAAACATATTGCATATCTAGTAAATAAATTTATTTAATAAATGGATTATTTATTCATTTATCATTCATTCATTCATTCATTCATGCACATGTATACTCATTAGTGCATTTATTTGTCAATTTTGTCCATTCATCAACTTATGCTCTGTGACTATTTTGTACCAATAATTTTACACGCTGTTGAGAGAAGAATTGAGAGATGGGCTTGGTGCTCAGTCAGCAGCCGTTCTCCCAGGACTTGTGAGAAGTTCTGATAGGAGATGAATATGTAAATAGGGTGTAAATTGGGACCTGCGGCCCCTTGATTGCTCACACCTCATCAGGAGTGCCTGGTGTGTTCCGGGAGGCCACATGGCTGGAGTGGACTGCTCGGGATGTAGCATGGTGGAAAGGCAGCTCTGGGGCTGATCTTCAGGGTGCTCTTGCTGTCTTAATTCCTAGCCATGTGGGCAAGAGGTGACCTCAAAATGAGCTCTGAGAGTTGAAAGCAATGCTCGTGTGTGCAGGGAGAGCAGGAGCAGCACACTGACACTGACTTCTCTCGCCATGCTGGGAGGCTGCTTTCCTCCACCACAGTCCCCAGGACTGCGCTGGGCGGTGGCCTCCAGCCTTGTATGGGAAGTGTGCTGTGTCTCTTTCTCACACACCACCTCAGATAACGCTGCCTGTGAAGACTGTTTGGACCCTACGGTGCCAAGCTTGAGAACACATGGTGAGCCGCCAACCTGCTCCCCAGTTTCGGTTAGACTGTTTTGGTAGACTGAGCCTGCTCAGGAGTTTGGTAGTGTGACACGTTCATCCCAGGGTGGGACCTTGGTGTGGCAGGTTTCCACAGCATGTGGAGCAGCAGCCCTGCTGCTGACTGGTGCTCTGTGGTTAGCTGCATCCCCTAGGATATGCTTCCTACCCCCTAGTGGCCTCAGTCTCCTCATCTGTAAAATGGGCATAACAATAGCAGATACTTCTCAAGTCACTGTTGTGATCACATAAGACAGCACATGAGGCTCCTAGGAGAGTAGATTCAATGCTTAATAAACCACTCATGAATGTCATTATATTTTGCTTTCTCTGGTGGTCATTGGGAGTCCACCAAGTGGAGGCCACTCCTGTCTTGAGTGACACACAGGTGGTCTCCTTGCATTCCCTGGCTGTTGGAGTCTGGACACTGCTTTATTGCATCTTACCACCCCGGAAGACAGTGCAGCCCTGTGGTCCTTCCATCTTCATGTTGTATTCCTCATAGGGCTGACCCTTGTCCGGCAACATTAATGGAAGAGTGAATGAACAGTGAATGGACAGCCATTTCCCTGTATCAGGGGCAGAATTGACTCAAGTCCGCACAAGGCCCTGACACTCCCTCCACGCAGTTTCCATGGACCCTGGGGGAGCAGTCCATCTAGCCTTGCCCCTTCCCCCTCTAAACAGGCCACTGGAGGATGAGGGCTAAAACCAAGGAGCTTCCCAGGTGGAAAGGCCTAGCCCAGGTGGAGGGCCAATACCTCCCCAAGACGCAGAGTCCTGGCTTGTTTTGGGAAAATGCAGGTGGTAGAGACTACCCCCAAAGCCTCTGAGAAGATCCCGATTATTTTGTGAGATGTGTTTGTGCCCTAAAAGCCATTCCAAGCCATCAGGCTGAACATGGGGGCCCACCAACACCAACTACAACAGCATTAGTTAACCAAAAGGTCTAACGCTGCCTTGGTGCGTGTCGAGTTGTAACAAGATCCTGACAATGTCGATTTAATTACCGATTGTAATTGAATTAGGGGCTTCAAAAGCAGAGGGGTACATATCAGAGGATCTCTAATCTAGCAACGTGGATTTCTGCTCCACCATCGTAAGTCTTCAACCATCCACATGAGCTCATCCTCATGAGCCTTGATTTCCTCACAGTGGTCATAATAGTGGCCTTTGTCAGGCGTTTTCCACATGCCAGGCATTGTGCTGACATCATACATGCATTCATAAGCAAAACGTCCATGAGAGGGCTCAAGTGATGAGCTGCCACCACCCCTGTGTTACATACAAGGCAATGCAGGTTTGCGGGCTCAGCAGCTTCCTTAAGGATGCGCCACCGGTAAAATGCACGTTACCTCATTTAATTCCCCCTGCGATGGTGGGGCGTTGCTTTTGTAGAGGTAGAAACTGAGAGTCTGAGGGTGCACAGGCTTGTGCAAAGGCTGTGGAGGGGGTGTGTTTTGGAAATTGTCTGACTGTAAAGTTCTTAAACTTTCAGAAACATGCACACACGCACACATACACACAAACTCTGGAAATCTCCTATTGATTGGAAGATCACGGCTGGCAGGCACCCAGGGAGAAGTGAATCTCTAACTGGAAGGCCAAGAGCCATTTCCCCAAGACACTTGGTTCCCTGCACTCAGGAGAGTGACTTCAGGGGAAGGATCCTTGGCAAGAGCCCGATGTCTGCTGGAACCCTGTCATCCCATGCTCAGCCTCTTGCCCTCAGCAGTCACTGCTACATGGATTTGATGTCTCCTTTAGCTCAGCACTCACCTCGGCTTTACCTAAGAAAAAATAACATCAATCCCACATCCGCCCCTGGCTCCCCTGCCATTCCTTAGCCATGAGCCGCTGGCCTCCACTTCAGAGCTGCCAGCTCCTCCTCACACCTGCTCTCCAGAGTGGCAAAGGCCACACAAGACTAGACACAGATCCAATGCGATTAAGCCCCAGATTCCTTCAGAATGGCAAAGTTTATGACGCTAGGCACTGAATGATCAAAAGCGTATAAAGGAGGAATAGGCTATTATAAACCACAAATCCCCACAAAGTCAGGGCATGGACACACAACTTTCACCGAAGGTAATGAGTTCACTGGTTTTTCAATTGCTTCACTCTGGGATTTACATGTCAATCTATCTGTGGTATGAGAAGATTACTCCTGGGTACAATGGTACCCAAGGCTTTTTCAGTCCTAGGGTTCTTGGACTTGGCCTTGGTCTGTTTGCCTTTTAAATTCCCAGTATGCGCTCCAGCAGCCTTAGTTTGAATGTGTTATTTTAACCTTTTATTTTGAAGTAACTTTATGTTTACATAAGAGTTGTGAAGATTACACATGAGACTCATGTCCAGCCAGCCTCCCTGAGTGCCACCTTCCAGAACCTGGGTGTGTTGATCAACAGTAAGAGTCTCACACGGGCCCAACCCCACGCTCTAGACTTCAGTTGGATTTCACCAGCATTTCCCCCCCTCTAGCATCCTTCTCCTGTCCTAGGATCCAAACCAGATGCCATGTCCCATGTACTCTGAATGGCTTTTGAAATACAGAGTTTGCTAGTCTATTTTTTGTTTATTGAGACATTAAGATGGTTGGAGAACGCAAACTG